>ML270544.1:2064-25546 GCA_005239495.1 Nicotiana undulata | reverse complement strand
AGGTGGGGGGGGGGGGGGGGGGGAGGATGGTCCATTTTGATTTGATGAAATTTGGTATGTAATAACCATTATACTATTTTTTATCTTTATTCTCACTTTTGGTATGTATATATTTTTTCCATTCGATGTATATATTCATTTCCATTACGTATATATTTGTTTTACTTCATTTTGTTTATATTCAATTTACTTTCCATAGTTTACTACGTAACTTCTTTCGTTGTTTTTCCTTAGTAGCATAGCTTCTTTTTTTAGTTGTTATCTCCTTTTTACGTTTTGTGTGAACAATAAGCCTTTTATTTTGTTAATGCTACGGTTCTTTCCAAAGATGTATGGTGTGTGAAACGGGTGTCTCCTCCCAACGATGGATGACGTGACAACATTCTTAAGGGATTGAGTCCGTTTTCTTGATGTTTTGGTATATATAGAAGTAATGGAAATAAGTGTCTCAAGCAGGCTTCACTTGGTACTAACACATTTACCTTCGACCTTATGTTAGAAACAAATTGATTGGCAAAGAATAGCTCTAGTTGTGACCTTTAGACTCTTGAGTCGACTAAAACAATCATCGAGTGGTTTCCTTGAGCCATTTGTGATTTTCAATCTTATCTAGGGTTGTTGTGGGCCCCTTACTTTGTTCTCTTTAACAATCGAGCAGCTTGTGAGGTGAGGTATTTAATTGCAAGTCCAAGTTCCGTGCCAATAAGTCTAGAACTTGACCTGAATGTTTGTCTAGACAAAATTCTAAGTGTAGCTCGACTTGAGAAATGATTGTAGGCCTTCCTTGATCCAATTTGAAACTTCAAATCTTCCGTAGCCTACCAATGTGATATCCCTAGTCAACCATTTTGAGCCTAAGACTTTTTCATTCAATAGCCACATTACAAGCCTTTATCTGTTTTATAATGACCTTTTCTTGGCACCCCATCTTTCCTTAGCATTCGTGATAAACAATTGGCAAAAGCATAATTTTGGGGAAGAGACGAGGAATTTGAAAGTGATAAAAGGTACAAAGAAGAAAAATAAATGAATAAAAATAAAGATAAAGAAAAGGAAGAAAGGACAAAAAGAAATATGTCAAAAGGAAAGTGAAAGTTGAAGGGATTCAAAGAAAGCAATAATGAAAGGCATGGAGTGATTAGAAAAGGAGAAAAATGATTGTCATGAGCAAGAAAAAGTGGCAGTGTGTCTCTCTAGTTCCCCTAAGGAAGAAGAAAATGACTTAAAGAGTCAAGAAAGTATGAGCCGAAATGAGAAAATGGATTGCTTAAGGAAAGATGAAACCATCATATTCCGATAAGTCCTACCTTGATCCAAAAGCATTCATTACATTCCCACAAAAGCCCTATATGATTTCAAGTTGAGTGAGCTTACATTAGTGGTGATTTACATAAGGGGAAAGCTTATGGTACTTAGAGTCGGACTTGTGACATTCTTTTGAGAGAGATGAGTGTACTTCATCACAATGCTGGTTTTGAGTGCTACATTCCAAAGTGAGATTTGCTCATGGAGAGTAGAGGAGGAGGATTTTGGGTTCCACAAAGACCTACGTGATAGAGCGAGCTTCCTTGATGAATTGAGTCAACTCTTGATGCTCTAGTGTCACAATAGAGCTATGGTACTCAAAAGGTCATAACATGGTGTTGTTGATAATTCATTTGTGTTGAGGGTAATTGTTAGTCCAATTGATGCATGATTGATTCACCTTAGGCCAACTGAAATATCGTTTTTTCTAGTGAAGGTGGTAAGTACCTTATTTGCTTGAGGACAATCAAAAGACTAAGTTTGGGGGAGTTGATAAGTACGGATTTTAACCTAATATTTGCTCTCTTTTACTTGTGTTTTAGGACAAAAATGCTTGAAGGTACTCCCAGAAACTAATAAAATGTGATTGCTTGTAGGAATTATTCAAAATTATCCAAAGGAACCATAATCAACTCAGAAAGGAGTCAAAAGTTGAACAAAAACCAAGGCTGGGAAAAGAGTTCTGAAGCGCGGACTGCACAAATATTGTGCGGCCGTGAAAGCTATAATGCGGATGCGGTCATAATCCGCATAGGGAGATTCAGAGAGTGTGCTTTTTGGGAAAAATATGAGGGCGGACCGCACCAAAAATGTGAGGCCACGATTGGAATTACAGGGATCGCGATGACTGGGGTTTAGAGAGCTTGCAGCCTGAGCAAAAAAAGAGAAATGCGGTCCGCGTCAGAATTGTGCGTCTGGGTCCCTTGTGCGGTCGCGATTGAAATTATGCAGTCTGTGAAACTCAGATCAACCAAAAATTGAAGAATGCGGATTGCGATCAGAATTACACGATTGTGAAAGCAAGAGTGTGGCCGCGCTCAGAATTATGCGGCCGCACGACCTCTGCAGGGGGTATTTTTCTCACAAAATTTTAGCTTAGTATAAATAGAACTTTTTGTCATTTTTAGCTTATCTTATGTATTGTAGGAGCACCTGAGACGGCTGAATATTTTGTTTTTGGGAAATTTTGTACTAGATTCATCTTTTAGCATTAGATTTTCATTATATCTTCATTTCATCTTTGATTCCTGTTATTTCCATGAGTAGCTAAACCTATAGCTAGGGTTGTGACCCAAACCTAGTGTGAGTATTTGATGGGTGTTGGATTTTAGGGCTTGAATGTGTATGGGTTAGTGATATTTAGCCTAGTTCTTGCCAAAACTATAGAATTGACGGTTGCAAACATTGATTCATGCCTTTATGACTTAGTCTCTACTTGAGAAAGAGAGACTAAGTCTAGGAAAACTAGGCTAACAAGGAATTGGGATGAACTCAAGAAATTGATAGCCCCAATTAAAGGGTTAAACCTAGAGATAGTAATACCCGACTTGAGCTAATATCACTTGAATTGCATGAATACCCATTTGGACTTGAGAAAGCCAAATTGGGCAAAATTACTCAAACTACCGAGAAGTATAGAGTGAGTACCCGGGTTTGATAGCTATATTACGACCTCAACTAATCAAGCTTGCCCTAGATTCTTGCTATCCGTTAGATATCCACCTAGGTAGAAGTCACTACCCTAGTCCCTTTAAACACTTGAAAAACAACAACAAAAATATTGTCCTTAGTTTCAATTATTGCATACAAAATTAGAAGTAGTAATCAAACCCAAATGTGTGGAAGTGTAATTAAGAGAAAAACCCGCATCTAGACTTAGATATAAACCTAATTCCAAACAAATTAATTTCCCGTGGATTCAATCCCAACCTATTTGAGTAGAACTACATTGACCAAACTCGCTACTCAATAGTAGTGCAGGTTTGGACCCGGTCAGTCTTCGTGTTCATGATGGATCGAATGCATTCGCGATAGAGCATCCTGGTGAAGTATCGCGTTCGCGGGGTTACCCTCGCGTTCGCGAAGAAGAGATTGGTTCTTGAGTTTGTTGAGCTTCGCAAATGCGAGGGCAGCACCGCGTTCGCGAAGAAGGTCGCCTGGGAAGTGTATAAGTTAGCAAAAGGGTTTTTTGGCTCATTTTATCTCAAATCTTCCATGGGAGCCGAGCTTGGGGAAATTTTGGAGGAGCTTCTTTGTCACCCATCACTAGGTAAGTGATTTATTCACGTTGTGAGTTAAATACATGGTTTATGTATGGATTTAAACATGAAAATTAGTAAAAATTTGGGATTTTGAAGAAAAACCTAGAAATTGATATTTTGGGATTTTTACCACAAAATTGTACATGGAAATGAGAATAAATCATATATTTGAGTTCATCATGTTATGGGTAAAGTTTATCTTCGATATATTTTGGAATTAGGTCACGTGGACCGGAGGGTTGATTCTATCAACTTTTAGAGCAGTGTTGGGAGTATATATTTATGGGTTTGCACATTGATTGACTATTTTCGAATCGTTTGGATTGAATTGAAGTGTTAGAGAGGCGTTGGAGCCGGTTTTGGAACTTCAGAGTGAGGTAAGTCTCCTATCTAACCTTGTGAGGGGGAAATTATCCCCTAGGTGATATTTATTATTATGTGCAACTAGTTGTGGGTGCTACATACGCAAAGGTAACGAGAGTCTGTACGTAGCTAAAGCATGTTTATGTCCAGGTAGACTTAGGATCTTATCATGTAATATTTGAATTATTTGAACTTATTTGTTGTCCTATTTAATTGAAGTTATAAATGAACTTAGAAATAAATATACGACCTTAGCACTTTGAGTTGTGGGAGATTTATTTGAGAAATGATAAAGATTATATTCATTTTATGCTCCAGTGATGTATTGTAAACACGTGTCTTGTAATTCGGTAACTTGTTTCCTTTCTCTAATAGAGCGGACCGAACTCCTCGACAATATATAGATGCATCTATGGTTCGTGTCGCTCGACCCTCGGCAGTGTACACATTATTCTGGATGAATGACCTCGGTAGAATCTTGTGTTATATCGCGAGATAGTCCGAATATTTATGAGCTAATCTTTCCACTGATGGCCGACATTTTATATGGTATTCCTTATTTATTGATATCGACCCTTGGCATGTTCTGAGTCATTAAGGTAGAATACAATATTTAAAAATTTATGCTTTGAATTATAATTTACAGAATTACCCATCATCTCCGTGTGCCTCATATCTGTTTATATTTTATTATATTGCTTTATTGGACCTTTAGTAAGTGTCGATGTCCACTCCTCGTCACTACTTCTCCGAGGTTAGGCTAGATACTTACTGGATACGCTTTTATTTACGTACTCATGTTGCACTTCTGCAAGATAATATTAATATTTTAGGCTAGATACATAAAAATCTGGTCTGACACATATTAATATTTTAGGGTGCACCTAGACACAAGAGTAGAAGTGAATTGTGTCTTGTCCGATCTTCGCGAGTTAAAGAACATGGTAATTTGACTAAATTGTTTTGACCGAAACTTAAGTGCGAAAATATAAAGTATGCAAGTTTATGTGAAAACCCTCCATGTTCAATGGAGTAAACATCACGACCTACTCTCGTAACATTTGATTAGAAACTTTGCTAACATCAAAGAACAGTTTTAGGTTATAACTCAATAACTTTTGGGACTAACTCTATTACCTTTACTCATACAATTAATTTAATTGTAGCTACTCCTTCATGACCATAAACTCTACCCTCGAAAGCTAACCAAACTCTTCAGAACTTGATAATCTATGATTATACTTCTCAAAAGCAGAATAGGTTACAGCAAAATAACAAAAATTTAACCTACATAACTAAAGAACTAAAACAGCTTCATATTTGGGAACAGGTTCTCATATGCTTAACCTGAATCCTTAAAAGCACCTACTTGCTATAATTGCAATTTGCCTTATAGAATTCTATGAGATTTTGCGAAAAGCATTAGAAGCATTAACCTCTAATAGTAACAACGTGATGCTATATATTGGAGAGAAATATGCCCAATCTTTTTTTAATTTTAGTTTCAAAATTTAAAATAAATTGGTTACCACATAAAAATAAATTCTAAGAGGATTCTATTTATTTTCTTAAAAACTCCATACATTTTTTCTTTCCATGCATTGATGAGTCATGGTTGACCATGAATTAGTTATTACTATATTTTTAACATGAAATAAATCCTACAAGAAATCCAACTATTAGCATAAATTGATTTTTTCAGCTCAACCCAACTTGCATGAGAAAATAACTTTCAGATTTTAATCAGTTTCAAGGGACATGGTTCTTTCACAACTATTTGTTGATTATCAACTCAATATAAGCTTAGCTCAATAAATTTTGCTTTTTGTTAATGACAAACCAATGTGCAGCTTCAACATCAAAATCAGCTTCATTATTAGCATTTTTCCTACAAGACATCTGGTTTTGCATAATTCTGGGGACTCATTTTCTATTCATTATAATCCTATAGATGGCTAGGCAAAAGAACTATCGGTCCAATAGTTTCCTGCAAATAGACATCTTGTAATCACAATTAATCATTTAAATGTGCAAAGACTAGGTTTGTTGATCAGTTTATATGCATATCTCATTTTGGTATCATAAACAAAATAGAGCATTAGTGTGATGACCCAGAAAGTCATCTCTCATATTATAAGTCAAAACTGTGTTTTGAGGCCTTGAAAACCTCCATATGTCTCACCTCGTTTCGCGTGCATAGTTCGGGCGTATATCCGAAAAGTTTTTATATGAAAAACTGAGAACAATGCTAATTTTTGCCTTTAAAGTTGAATTTAAGTTGACTTCGGTCAACATTTTGGGTAAACAGACCCGGGCCCGTGATTTGACGGTTGTTTAACCAAAGAATTAGATCCTTTGATCAAAGTTATTTTTAGGATGAACGCGGGTTCCTGATAATCAAGGAAATAATATTAAGTAAAGAAGAATAAGTAAATGGTGATAATAAGATGCTTAAGAAAAGTAAAGTGTATTGTATTTGAAGTTCAGATGTCCATTACAAGTTATATTCTCTTCCCTTATATAAGAAATTTCTTAATATAACGTCTATCTCTTGCAATGATCACTCATTAATGACTAATCATTACATTAATGGTGCGTTACAAAGGATAACCGTAATTGTTTCTTGAAGGTTGTGTAACGTGTGAGTCATTAATGGTGGATCCCTGAATCTGCTCGTAGCTCTGTCCGGATTCGCTCCGACCGTGTTTCTTCCATGTCTCAATCAGGTTGAGTTTCCCGTAGCTGATTACCCCAAAGGTTTATTGATCTGTACCTTTCTGCTTCGTGCCTCTTTATAGAATCATGTCCAGCTATCACGTTTTCCTTGGTCCACGTAGCTGGCTGAATTGTCAAGAATCATCTTACGTGTGAAACTCTTTTTTACCAATACAGATAGTCCCCCCACTTACCATTTATTTATCGATTAATGTTTGGTAAGTGGATAAACATTTATGGCGGGAATATTTTGCCGTCGCTTTATCCCGAAACATTTTATCCTTTTCTGAACATATGTGTCATTTGTACTTCCATTTAATGCTCAAACCACGTGTCCCTTCCAGATTGGTTCTACAATTACTTGGCGCCTTTTAGGGCTTTTTGTGGCTGCGTCAGTCACAAAGTGACACCTTCAATTATGACTTTTCTCATCATTGTTTTTTCTCATGTTTGACGGTTGTCTTCAAGTATAAATACCCCTCTTCTTTTCTTTACTTTCACGAAACGCTTTATAACTTGTCTCTTTTATTTGTAAAGAATTTCTACTTGTCTTCGTAAGTATGTCTTCCTCTAACCAACCTGATAGAGTTATAGATGTTGAAGGATTAACCCCTTCTTCTGCTCCAACCCGGAGTCGGAGAGGTGGTAGATTAAGGAGCTTAGGTGTTACTCCTTCGAGAGGCTTTTCTTCTTCCCAGATTACTTCCCATCCATTTGCTAGGTCTTTAGTTTCTCCAAGAGCTAGGGCTTCCAGGTCTTCATCTAGGGGTAGAGATCATCATGGACCTTGACGCGAACCACGAGTAGACGAAATCATTCCTGCTGAGTTTACCTTTACTAGGGATAGTCAAGTCCTTGTAGATCAGTCATTATCTCTTGATAGTGTTGATAGGTACCCTACCCTTATCACTGAAGGTCGGATTTCTCTTGTTCACAAGGTTATTTTTGGAGGTCTGATTTCCCTGTCTATATTTCGAATAGCAACCAAAGAATAACGTCTTACAAGACGGTGTATTCTTTTGTTTATACGTACCCTTTTACTTTAGGATTTAGACCTCCTATCGATCCTGTCATCACTGACTTCTTCCGTTTATTCAGAATTTTCTTAGGACAAGTTGGTCCTCTTGTGTGGCGGGTCGTTGCGTGTCTCAGATGCTTAGCTACTTCAACTTCGGTTCCTTTTACTTTTAACCATCTTATTCATCTTTATTCTCCTGCCTTATTTCGTCAAGGGATTTTTACTGTGGCTGCTAGGAGTAAAGGAGTATTGGTAACCCCTGGAGACGATAAGGACAGAGGTTGGTACCTCCGGTATGTTGTTGTGCTCACTGCTGGTTTAGTGGGCGAGGAAAATCTTCCCTTCCCTAAGAAGTGGAATCGTACACATGAGTATATTTTATCTCACATTTGTTATTTTTCTTATTTTTGCATGAAGTGTTTTACTAACACCGTATATGTTCCTTCTTTCTTCAGCAATCATGGGTACTGTTGAGAATGTCTCCGGTATCCGTGATTGGGTAGAAAAATTGTTGTCAGAAGAAAGGTCTTGGAAGTACTTCTCTAGGAAGTATGGTTAGAAAGTAAAGACACACGGTAAGTGAAGTTTTGGTTTCCGCTCATTTCCTTACTCGAGCCTCATTTCCTCTTTCGCTTAACTTTTTTCCTTTTGATAGGGTTTCCCGCTCGTGGGGTGGCTGCTGCATCTATTCCGAAAATGTCTCTGGCTCAGGCCCAAGAAATTATTGACGGTTCTTATTCCTCGAAGAGGAAGGTTAGTGAGTCTCGAACCTTAGAAGAAGAAGAAGAAGAAGAAGAAGAAGAAGAAGAAGAGGAGGAGGAGGGCATTTTGGTGCACAGGTCACGAAGAAGGAGGGTGATTTCGGACGATGAGTCTTCACCCGTGGTTGTGCCTTCCGTGCCTGAAGTCATGCTCTCTACCTCTGAAGATGCTTCTCCCTCTTCCGTACATGAGTCTGTGGTTCACTTGTTCTGCGAAGGCTTTGGCCCCGCTGTTGATGAAGTCCCTTTGGCTGTTTTTCCCGCTTCTTCCAGAGAAGCTCTTTCGTCTGCTCCTGCTATTTCTTCCGCTCCCTTGGCTATTAATACTCCCATTGCTACCTTGCCTGTGGATCTTTCACTCCCTCAAGTTTTCGTTCCTACTACTTCTTCTGCTTCACAATGTTCATTATCCGTGGCTCCATTACCTCAGCCTGCTTCCGTGCCTCCTCCTGTTAGAGAAGTAGGGTCTTCCAGCAGGGAGATGAGGCAAGTGCTAATTGAGGTTCGGGCTAATGGAAGCCTTTTTAAGAAATCTGGCCAATCCGAAGTGTGGATGAAGCCTTTGATTGGCCCAACAGAGAGGACTAAGCTTGATAGCCATAGCGCCCTTACATGAGCTAACGAAGTCGTTAATTCCTCTTTGAAGGTAAAATGCGTTGTCTCTCATTTCAGTTTTGTACATGAAATCTATTGTATCTAATTGATTTCCTTTTTTGTAGATCAATCTTATAGGAATATAACTTATGAAGAGGATTTCTAACACTGAGCAAGAGCTAAAGGAGTGGTATGCTGAAGCAGGGAATTGGAAGGGGCAATATGAAAGTCTGAGGCTCGACATGGAAGCCTTAGAAGAACAGAAGTGTACCTTGGAGCGGCAATTGAGAGTCGTGGTTGCGAGTTGGCAGTGGAGAAGGATTCCTCTAACCAAGCGGTCAAAGACAAGAGCATTCTTGAGTCTTCATTTGCTGAATAATTATCCGGGGCCTCAGAAGAAGTTAGGAGCTTGAAAGATTTGTTGGGGCAGAAGGAGGAATACTCAGGCGAGCTCGTGCAGTCACTCACCCAGAATTAAGAGGATCTTCTCAATGCTTTAGATAAAGTTAAATCTCTGGAGGAGTCGATTGTACCTTTGAGGGCTGCCCATGAAGCTGCTGAAGCTGACAAGGAAGGCTAAGAGTTGAGCTTAAGTATGGGAGAGAGATTATGATGCTCTCGAAGAGGCGGCTGCTGTCGATGTTATTTGGGCGTACATGAATTCTTGCCTTGACACATTGACGGAAATGAGTCAAGAAGGCTTTGACCTTAGTGCTGAAATAGCTAAAATCAAGGAAGCCATGGAGAAGGATCAACAAGATCAGACTCTCTCTTCGCCTGAAGGTGAGACTCCTGCTGCTTACGCCTCTTCGTCTCAAGTTGCTCCTGCTACTGCCGCCCATGAAGAAGTCACTCCTCCTCCTCAAGAAGATTAAGCTATTGATTTACCCTTCTTTTTTTTATTTGATTGGTGGTTGCCCCCAGCTCCATCGGGAGTAGATTTGTACCTTTTAAAGTCCCCAACTGACAACTTAGGGGAACCTTAATGTATAAATTATACGCGGCTAAGTACTAGTTAGCACTTAGTTCTTACTTAGCCGCTCTTTTTGAATATATGCAAGTATGACGTCTTTTCTTTGAGTTTTTGTTTCACTCTTAAGTCTTTTGCATTTCTTTAATTTTTGAGGTTTCTGTTTTACCTCTGAGTTTTTGCATGAAGATGCTGAAATCACTCGTACCTTTTCATAGTAGGCACGGTGTTGTATGTAAAATATGAGTCTTTTTGTAGTAGGCTTTGTTTATGAAAGAGGGCCATTTATGATTGACACTTAATGAAGAAGACGTCTCAACTTCATGATGGTGTAATAATGCAATAGAGTGATAGGAATTTTTCACATGTTTAAGAATGTTTCTGAGGAAAGTTTTTTGTTTGAACTTCCACGACATTTTACATGTGTTTGATTATCGTCTAAAACTCATGTTGCAACTATTTTTATTTAACAGATTTGATATACACTTGTATTTAATCACTGTTGTGACTTCATATCCTTTAAGGAATATTTTGCATAAACAAGAACTGTCAGGAAGATTAGCCAAGTGGGCCATAAAATTAAGTGAGCATGAAATAATATATCAACCTAGGACTGCAATTTAGTCTCAAATATTAGCTGATTTTATTGTTGACTTTAGTAATAGCATTGTCCCTTAAGTGGAAAAAGAGTTACCACTCTTTAACGGTGCTAATCCGGATCTATGGAATCTATCTACTGATGGCTCTTCCAATGTAAAAGGTGTCGGCTTAGGCATAGTCTTAATATCACCCAGGGGTGAAAAGATACGATAAGCTATTAAATGTAATCCTATAACTAACAACGAAGCAGAGTACGAAGCTGTCATTGCAGGACTAGAACTCGCACGAGAACTCTCAATCGAGAAAATTGTAATCAACAACGACTCCCAACTGGTAGTGAATCAAATGTAGGGGACTTACATCGCTCGAGAGACTCAGATGCAACACTACCTGGAAAAGACACTAGAGCTCGTAAGACAATTCAAAACATGGAAGGTAATATAAATTCCTAGAGAAGAAACTGCGGAGGCAGATGCATTAGCTAACCTCGCAGCAGTCACGGAATTAACAAACAAAGACAATGCAATTATCGTTCATTTAATCTATTCAGCAATCGACCAAGACAGAAATGAGGTAACTTTCAACAATTTAACCTAGGATTGGAGAAACGAAATTCTAAGTTTTTTGCAGAATAGTACCGCACCTGAAGACAAGAAAATAACTCAAGCACTCCGCCGTAAAGCTGCACGGTATTGCCTCATTCGCAATACATTATATCGCAAGATGTTCGGAGGGCCCCTAGCTAAATGCCTCGGACCTAATCAAACGGAGTTCATGATGAAAGAAGTCCACGAAGGACACTGTGAAAATCACTCAGGGGTGAGATACTTGGTAAAAACGCTAATCAAAGCTGGGTATTATTTGCCTAAGATGGAAGAAGAGGTTAAGAACTTCGTATCCAAATGCGATAGATGCCAAAGGTTTCCCAATAACATACATCGACCAACGGAATTATTGCATAAAATTATATCCCCATGGCCCTTCATGAACTGGGGTATGGACATAGTAGGACCTCTTCCCCAAGCTAAAGGACAGGTACGGTTTCTACTCGTGCTAACCGACTATTTTACAAAATGGGTAGAGGCAGAAGCATTCAAACAGATGCGAGAAAAGGAAGTTAAAAGCTTCTTATGGATAAACATAATATGCCGCTTTGGTATACCAAAGGAGATCATTTGTGATAATGGCCCACAGTTCATAGGCTCACAAATCACAGAATTCTTTGAAAGCTGGCAAATCAAACGGATCACTTCAACGCCATACCACCCCGTGGCTAACGGTAAAGCAGAGTCAACGAATAAAATCATCATCAACAACTTGTAGAAACGGCTAGATAAAGCCAAAGGAAATTGGCCCGGTGAGTTACCAACAGTACTATGGGCATACAGAACAACTTCAAAAATAGCCACGGGAGAAACTCCGTTCGCATTTGTCTATGGCCCAGAAGCCTTAATACCTGTGGAAATTGGCGAACCAAGCATAAGGTTTATAACAGCCACGGAGGAAGAAAATGACGACGAATTGAGGACTAATCTATATCTGCTTGAACCACGAAGGGAAGCAGCGCTAATACGGATGGCAACTCAAAAACAAATCATAGAGCGTTATTACAACCGTAAAGCTCATAACAGATACTTCAAATATGGGGACTTCGTTCTCAAAAAGTCATTCAATCAATGAAAGAAGAAGGCGCAGGAAAGTTGAACCCAAATTAGGAAGGACCCTACAAAGTCCAAGGCATAGCTGGAAAGGGCGCCTACGAGCTGGAAGCTATAGACGGCAAAATCCTACCGACAAGTTGGAATGCCATCCACTTGAATAAGTACTACTTCTAAGGAAAAGAAGTACCCCTGATCAGGTATCACACGTTCGATTTTATTTTGAACATTTAAAATTTTACTAACTTTTTTAGATGATAGGCATAAATCTACCCATCACCAGATGATGATATTAGACCTGCAAAGACGCGAGGAAATAACACAATTTCCGGTCTAATGTTACACTTTCTGATGGACGTTTTAAAGGGTTAAGCAGTCATCATCTAAAAACTGTATACCTTCGAGTCCCGCACATTTTTCCTTTTCAGGAAAAGGACCACAAGGAAGGAATAATCAAGTGCTCGAGATTTCATTCTTCAAAGCTCAAACACTTAGGGGGATATACAGTATGGAAGGCTAAAACGAAGCAAAGAAGACTATCAGAAAGTCAAAGCTCGAGCCTGAAGATCCATCTACCCAACAAGTCAAGTGATACGAGCAGAATCGAAAGAGCTGAAAACTCAAATGCAAAGCCTAATTCAAAAAACCTTCGAACAATATTCGGGTTGAAAGGCAAAATATTAGCCACGAGGAAGAAATGCACATCTTTATACTTATTCAAAACTGTTGTAACCAAAAAACAGTTAGGGGTAAACGATCATCATCATTGTACTCATTCAAAAACTGTTGTGATTAAAAACAGTTACGAAATCTTTGTACTCATATAGAAAACTGTTATCAAATAAAACAGTTACGGATGAAAGATCAAAATCCTTGTATTTGTTCAGAAAACTGTTATCAAATAAAATAGTTAGGATGTAAAAGCATTTCCCTCGTACTTATTAAAAACTGTTATCAACAAAAACAGTTGCGGGTGAAAACCCCAATCTTTATAAAAACTGTTACGAACGAAAAACAGTTGTTCCCTTGTATTAACTCAAAATAATTGTTACATATAAAAAACAATTATGAAATACAAGGTGACATTGAAAATATGGTCGTAATTTTCTAGATGCCATTATTAAAGCTAAGACTAACTTTTCTAGATGTGGATATCTGGTTTGAGCATCTAGTAAAGTTTTACTGACATAATAAATAGGAGATTGTTTACCTTTATCTTCTCTTACCAATACTGCACTTACAACAATATCTGAGACAACCAGGTAGATGTACAGTTTCTCCCTTTCTTTTGGCTTTGATAGCAGCAGGGGTTTTGATATTTAAGTCTTCAGATTCTTGAGGGCCTGTTGATATTCTTCAGTCCATTCGAACTAATTTTTCTTTTTGAGGACTGAAAAGAATTTAAAACCTTTTTCGGTAGACCTAGAAATAAATTTTCCCAAAGCTGCGATTCTTCTCGTTAGTCTTTGGACTTCTTTTTTATTTGTTAGTACATCAGGTATTTCTTCTATAGCTTTAATTTGAGCGTGATTTACCTCTATTCCCCTGTTTGACACAAGGAAACCCAAAAGTTTACCTGATTCTACGCCAAAAGCGCATTTTTCTGGATTCAGCTTCATATTATACCTGCGTAAAATGTCAAATGTAATAGAGAGATGCTGGAAATGATCTCCCGCTCGTGTTGATTTTACCAGTATGTCATCGATGTAAACTTCCATCATTTTTCCCAGATGTTCCTGGAACATCTTGGTCACTAGCTTTGATACGTGGCTCCGGCATTTTTTTAAGCCAAAAGGCATGACTTTATAACAATAAGTCCCCATGTTCGTAATAAAGGAGGTTTTTTCCTCGTCTGAGGAATCCATTTTAATCTGATTATAACCAGAATATGCATCTAGAAAGCTTAGCAATTCATGACCTGCGGTGGCATCAATCATTTGATCTATATGTGGTAATGGGAATGAATCTTTGGAGCATGCTTTATTTAAATCAGTATAATCTACGCATACTCTCCATTTTCCATTCTTTTTTGGTACTACCACAGTGTTAGCTAACCAGTTAGGGTACGTTACCTCTCGTATCGAACCAATTTTCAAGAGTTTCTGTACCTCTTCATCAATCACTTGGTTCTTGAATGGTCCTGGCTTTCTTTTCTTCTGCTTAACAGGTACGAAGGATGGATCTTCATTTAGTTTATGAGTCATTACTTCTGGTGGGATACCTGTCATATCTTAGTGGGACCACGCAAAGCAATCTGGGTTAGCCTTTAAATAATCAATTAACTTACCTCTTCGACTGGGGCTCAGCCTCGTGCCTATATACACCTTCTGTTCGGGGTTTTTTTCGAACAATGGAACGGCTTCGAGCTCTTCCGTGGTTGTTTTGATGTGCTCATCTTCCTCCAGTTCATGAATGATGTCCGGTCTGGAATCTACATCCGTTTGGTCTAATGCATCTTTCGTGGTGACTTGATTCACCTTCTCGTGAGTATTTGTTTGAATGTTCATTTCTTTCGTACCTGCTTGGTCAGTAACTTTTTCCGTACCTGTTTGACCGGTGACATCTGTTTGGAAGGTTTCTCTATCTTCTGATTCTTCCGTCTCTACTTTTTTGTTATAATGCACCACGGAATTTATATTTCTGGAGGTCTGTTGATCACCTCTAATCTGCCTAATTCCCTATTCTGAAGGGAATTTAATTACCTGGTGTAAGGTGGATGGTACCGCTTTCATGTCGTGGATCCAGGGCATTCCCATAATCACGTTATAAGCCATGTCAGTATCAATGACTTGGAATTTGGTGTTCTTAGTTACTCCCTCGGCGTAAGTGCTAAGTTCGATATCTCCTTTGGTTATCACTGTAGAGTTATCAAACCTTGATATGGCTCGTGCCTTTGGGATCACTTGATTTCCCATGAGCATTTCTTCCTCGACTCTTATCAGAATGATATTGACTGAACTACCTGGATCAATCAACACTCTTTTAACGTTAGTGTCATGAATGAGTAAGGATATTATCAAAGCATCGTTGTGGGGGAGAATTAGTCCGCCAAAATCTGCATCGTCAAAGGTTATATTATCTTTATCTGGGTGTTCTGGAACCCGCTTTCCGTGGGTAATTGTGACCTTCGAGGCTAATTTGCAAACTATTATGTTCACTTCCTCTCCCCCATGTATCACGTAGACGATTCTTTTTGGAAATGGAGGCTTCGGGGGCTCCTGCATGTTCTTCATATATGCATGTTTACCTTTATCACTAAACAATTCTGTTAAATAGCCCTGTTTCAATAATTGTTCTATTTCACCTTGTAAAAATCTGCAATCTGCAGTCCTGTGTCCATGATCATTATGGAATTCACACCAGAAATCGGGGTTCCTTTTTTTGGGTTTGACCGCATTTCTTTGGGCCACTTAACCTTATCTCCCATATTTCTTAATATCGAAACAAGTTCATGAGTACTTACATTAAAGGTATGATCCCTGATTCGTGCATTACCTCTAGGTCGTACATCCCGATCCTTTTTGGATCTAGATGAGGATGAGCCTACATCCCTGCTTGGTGGTCTATAATCTGACCGAGTACTTTCAAACCTGGGGCGAGTTTCGCGTCCCGATGGTCTTAAGTAAGGATCGTACCTATTTTTACCTGATTTCTTGTCTGATTCGGATCGCCTGGATTTGGAATGATCTTCATCTTTTGAACGAGCAATGATATCTTCTTCTATTCGAAGTTTAGTATTGTACCTGTTATATACATAATTTCACGTTGTAGCAGGGAATTCTCTCAAATTTTCTTTGAGTCTCCTCGTGGCTTCTGAGATTTTGTCATTTAGATTACTTGTGAATGCCATGGCTGCCCAATTATCAGGTACCCTGGGTAATTGCATTCTTTCCCGCTGGAACCTGTCTACAAATTCACAAAGTAGTTCCGTGTCTCCTTGCTTTATTTTAAATATGTCCTCCATTCTTTTCTCGATTTTTTGTGCACCAGAGTGTGCTTTATGTAAGAATCTGCAAGCTCAGCAAAAGAATCAATAGAATTTTCAGGGAGAAGAGAATACCAGGTTAGGGCTCCTTTGGTAAGTGTTTCTCCGAATTATTTGACAAGGACTGATTTAATCTTTTGTTTTGTTAAGTCGTTGCCTTTTACTCTGGTAGTAAAAGCAGTCACATGGTCGCGTGGGTCAGTTGTTCCGTCATACTTAGGAACGTCAGGAATTTTATTCTTGGGTATAGGCAAGGGTGATGCGCTTGGTTTCCAAGGTTGTTGAGAATATCTATCAACATCAATGCCTTTGATAACAGGTGGTACTCCAGGAATTTGCTCATTCGATCGTTTTGTTCCTTTACCTGCTTCTGCAAGGTTAGTAGTAAATTTTGTCATTCAGGGTTATTAGTCATACCTGACCTCGTTTCAAGAGATTCGTTAGGAGTGTCACCCCTTGCTGAGTTTACCAACCCAGACTGAGGATTTTCCAAGGTAATTGTGTTATTAGGAGGTGTGTCAGTGATATGGGTGATGCCGCTGGTAATCCTCTTGCAAATTCTTGCAAAGCTTGACTCACATATTCTGCAATCATTTGCTTTATACGATCTTGTTCTACTGTTTGATCATTGTTGTTGTTATCGTTATTGTTGTTGTTATCGTTGTTGTTGGATCTCTCTTGGGATTGTTCCCTTGAACCTCTTGGGGATGGAAGAGGTGATGGAATCCTATCTCTCTGTTGATTTTTGTCGTTGGAGTTCGACATAGTTTAGAGGATATCGATTGAAAAGCAAACAAAGATTATCAGATTCCTGGTAACGGAACCAATTTGTTTAACCAAAGAATTAGATCCTTTGATCAAAGTTGTTTTTAGGATGAACGCGGGTTACTGATAATCAAGGAAATAATATTAAGTAAAGAAGAATAAGTAAATGGTGATAATAAGATGCTTCAGAAAAGTAAAGTGTATTGTATTCGAAGTTCAGATGTCCATTACAAGTTATATTCTCTTCCTTATATAGGGAATTTCTTAATATAACGTCTATCTCTTGCAATGATCACTCATTAATGACTAATTATTACATTAATGGGGCGTTACAAAGGATAATCATAATTGTTTCATGAAGGTTGTGTAACGTGTGAGTCATTAATGGTGGATCCCTGAATTTGCCCGTAGCTATGCCCGGATTCGCTCCGACCGTGTTTCTTCCATGTCTCAATCAGGTTGAGTTTCCCGTAGGTGATTACCCCGAAGGTTTATTGATCCGTATTTTTCTGCTCCGTGCCTCTTTATAGAATCATGTCTAGTTATCACGTTTTCCTTGGTCATGTAGCTGGCTGAGTTGTCAAGAATCATCTTACGTGTGAAACTCTTTTTTACCAATACAACGGTCCCGGAGGGTCCTTAGGAAAATATAAGACTTGGGCGTATGCCCGGAATTGAATTCCGAGATCCCAAGCCCGAGAAATGAATTTTTGAAAGACATTGTTTAACTGAAATTATAAGAGTTTTTGAAAATTTGGCTATATTTGAAATTGATGGTATCGGACCCGTATTTTGGTTCCGAAGCTCGGTACAGGTTTAATATAGTATTTGAGTGATGCCTAAAAAATTTGGTAAGAAACGGAGGTCGTATGATGTGATTCGGACCTGTAGTTGTGAATTTGAAGCTTTGAAAGTTCTTGAGATTTTTCCTTGATTTTCATGTTAAATTCGTTGTTTAAGATGTTATTTTGGCGATTTTATCACACGAATAAGTCTGTAGGATGTTTTTAAGGTTGTGTACATGTTTGGTTTGAACCCCAAAGGCTCGGGTGAGTTTCAGATAGGCATCGGGGTGTTTTGGACTTAAGAAACATCTGGTGAAGTGTTATTTCTGGTGTCTGTGATTTTACACTGTGCAAATGTGTGGTAACCCACGAGAATGCGAAGAACAAATGGGGAAGGGTCCTAAGTTACTCTATGCGAACGCGTAGACCATGACGTGAACGCGGAGCACTGGGTGGGTGCTCTACGCGAATGCGTCTGGTCACTCGCGTACGCACAACTTTAGGAGGGGAAACTGGGGGATGGGGCGATACCCTATGCGAACGCGACCAAAGGCACGCGAACGCGAAGGTCAGGGGGGAGTAAACTTATGCGAACGCATGGGCTATCTCGCGAACGCGAAGGCCAATAGGGCCAATGCTACGCGAACGCGACAGACCTCACGCAAACACGTGGAAGGTCTGTCCAGTGTTTTAAAACAGTAGCAAAAACGGGAAAAGACCATATTTTCATATCTTCTTCCATAGAATCCGACCTTGGGCGATTTTTGAAGAGGAATTTCATCACCAAATCGTAGGTTTGTGTTCTTAAACTCATATTCTTCATTTTCCATTAGCTCCCATTAGATTTCTAGGCCTAAATCTTGTTCTTTAAGGGTAGAAATTAGGGATTTTTGGAGAATTAGGGATTTTACAAATTTGGGAAAGGATTCCGAACCTCGTATTTTGACCAAGCGGGCTCGTGGTCGATTTTTGACTTTTTGGTAAGAATGATGAAAAATCTATAACTAAGCATTGGGGTTGAATTATTTAGCATTTATTGATATTGTTAAGTTAATTATGTCTAGATACAATTGAATTGGAGGTGAATTCGAAAGGGAAAGTGGTAATTGAGGCTTGAGTTTGGTCGTGGAGTTCGAGGTAAGTGTTTGGCTTACCTTAGCTTGAGGGAATAGGTATTGTGTCTTATTTGCTACGTGTTAGTGTCATGTTCAACGTTTAGGTGTGGTGACAAGTATATATACGTTGGTGTCATGTATGCACGTGAGTCGAATATTGTGATTTATGTGATTTTTCATTAAGCATTAATTGAGCTTAACTTGATAATTATCCGTGTTGGTGGTAGTTCCTTGGTATTGATATTTCTACATGAAGTTAAGTACTAAGTGAGATTGGTTATAATTGTTTCCCTTGCGGGGATGATATTGATTCTACTGTTGTTCCCTTGCCGGGATGTTATGGTTTTTATTATTGTTTAAATTGTTGATTCCTTTGCCAGATTGCTGTTATTTATTTGTTCGGGTGAGGAAGAGTGTTAAAGCACGAAGGGTGATGCCATGCAGGATGTATGGTGAGGATGAGAGTAAAAGCATGAAGGGTGATGTCGTGCCATGATTATGAAGAGTAAAAGCACGAAGGGTGATGTCGTGTCGTTTCTATTGATTTATGGTGAGGATGAGAGTAAAAGCATGAAGGGCGATGTCGTGCCATGATTATGAAGAGTAAAAGCACGAAGGGTGATGTCGTGTCGTTTCTATTGATTTATGGTGAGGATGAGAGTAAAAGCACGACGGTTGATGTCATGCCGATTCTTTTGATTTTATGGTGAGGACGAGAGTAAAAGCACGAAGGGTGATGTCATGCGTTATTTTTGTGTTATTATTGTTTTAAATCTGATATTTACTTTTTTGCTTTATTCGTTATCGTTAAAATTTAATATTTCCTACGCTCAGTATGGTTACCCTTTCCTTGAATTTAGTTGTCTATTTCTTGTTATTATTATTGCTTTTCATATATGATTAAACTGCACAAGTTATTTGGTTGTTGTGTCCTAGCCTCGTCACTACTTCGCCGAGGTTAGGATCGACACTTGCTCAGTACATGGGGTCGGTTGTACTGATACTACACTGTGATGACCCAAACGGTCATCTTATGTAATTTAAGCTATAACTGTGTTCCGAGGCTCCGAGAGCCTCCGTTAGTCTCACCTCGATATGCGTGCGCAGCCCGGGCGTGTAGCCGGGAAGCTATTATGTGAAAAATTTGATAAAAATGAGTTTTGATAATTAATAAATGAATATAGTTGACTTTGGTCAATATTTCTGGTAAACGGACCCGGACCCGAGATTTGACGGTCCCGGAGGGTCCGTAGGAAAATATGGGACTTGGGCATATGCTCGGAATCAAATTCCGAGGTCCCAAGCCCGAGAAATGAATTTTTAAAAGAAATTGTTTTCTAAAAATAATAAAGGAATATGAAAGTGAATAACTATGTGAAAATCGTGTTACCGGGCCCGTATTATGGTTCCGGAGCCCGGAATAGGTTTATTATATATTATTTGTCTTATTTGTAAAATTTGGTGTAAAACGGGCGTGAATTGAGTGGTTTCGGATCAAAATGAGGTTTTGAGGTTTTAAAGAATTTGAAATGCGACTTGGAAAGTGATGTTATGTTCCCGAGGTCCGAATGAGATTCCGAGACCGGGAATAGTACCGTGGTGTCATGTATAACTTATCTGCAAAGTTTGATGTCATTCCGAGCAGTTTAGGCTGGTTCGGCGTAGTGGAAATGAATTCTAGAACTTTAAGTTCTTAAGATTTGATTTAATAAGTCTTGGGGTTTGAGTTCGAGTTTCGCTGTTGTTTTTCGTGTTATGAAAGTTCGAGCGAGTCCGCTAAGTGATTTAGGTCTTGTTGGTATATTTGGACGGGGGCTCGGGTGGGCCCAGGTGCCTCCCGGACCCCGCGCGAGGCCAAAAACCACTGCTGGTGCACAGCAGCTGGTGTGACCGCAGGTGCAGTTGCCCAGCCGCAGGTGCGGGACCGCCTCTACGGTCCCAGCCTCGCAGGTGAGATCCCCAGCCTTTTGCCCAGAGTCCGCAGGCGCAAGACTCAGCCCGCAGGCGCAAGACCGCAGGCGCGGTCCAGGTCCTCGCAGGCGCGTGATTTTCCGCAGGGGCGACCAAATTCCCGCAGGAGCGGCCTCCGCAAGAGCGGATCCTTTTCCGCAGGAGCGGCCCCTGCTGGGCTGGCCCAAGGCCGCAGGTGCGAGCATTTTTCCGCACCTGCGTTACCGCAGGTGCGATTATTTTTCTTCAGGTGCGAAAATCACCCAGTTAATTTTAATTCCTAAGTCCAAAACAGAACACTTGCACGGGAATTATCAAAAGTTCAGCCCTTTCCTCCATCCCCAACCTCCATTAGCGAGCCTTGAGTCCATTTTCCTCCCTTGCTACTCGGGTAAGCTTCGTAACCTCGTTTTCGTCCATTATCCATCAATAATCACTAGGAACCTAGGCCTGAGCTCATGAAATCAATTAGGAAAGTGGGGTTTTGGGTAGTATTGGGTTTTTGGGATTTTTGGGTGATTCCACCCCAGCTTGGGGTCGAATCTTAAAACAAATTGTGTATTCTTAATCGTGGGGATATGGGTGACCGGGTTTTGGTCCGAACCTCGAGTTTCGACCACGTGGGCCGAGGTCAAATTTTGGAATTTTAGGAAGAATGATTAGAAATGGATAATTAGACTATGGGTTTGATTTATTGAGTCATTATTGATATACTTGAGTTAAATATGTCTAGATAATACCGTTTCGGAGCCGGATTATAAAGGAAAGGCGGTGTTAGAGGGTTGATCGCTCTATTTTTGGACCCGAGGTAAGTGTCTTGCCTAACTTTGGTGAGGGACTAGGTGTTATTTGCTATGTGCTAAGTGAATATCATGTTCATTGCATAGGTGAGGTGACGAGTACCTATGCAATGTGTGTCAAGCATGCCCGTGAGTCTATTTTGATAGAAATTGCAGTATTTCTTCCATGTTTAGTATATTATGAGATTGTCTTTACTTGGTAATTTATTCTTGATTGAAAGTATTGGCTATTGAGTTTGAGAAGTGTTGATACGAATGGTAATACAAGTGTAGAGTACGTGATTGAGGTAATTGGTTATAGCTGAGACCCTTGCCGGGCATTTCTTGAGTTACTACTTGATGTTTCCCCCTTGCCGGGTGTTCTGAATTGCTTATTTCCACTATGCTGTACTCCTTGCCATTTATCTGTTATTGTTTGGTGAGGAAGAGTGTAAAGCACGAAGGGTGATGCCGTGTCATGATACTTGATTTCATTGCATAGTGAGGAAGAGTGTAAAGCACGAAGGGTGATGTCGTGCCATGATTTTATTGATTATAAGCACGAAGGTAAATACCGTGCTATGATTTTATTGATTGTAAGCACGAAGGTAAATACCGTGCCACGATTTTATTGATTATACGCACGAAGGTAAATGTCGTGCCATGATTCATTGTACATTGAATTGTGAGGAAGAGAGTAAAAGCACGAAGGGTGATGTCGTGCCATGATATTTGATTAACTTGCATTGTGAGGAAGAGAGTAAAAGCATGAAGGGTGATGCCGTGTCATGATATTTGATTACATGCATTGTGAGGAAGATAGTAAAAGCACGAAGGGTGATGTCGTGGCCATTGTTTACTTTTCCGACATTTATATTGTTTCGTTGTCGATTATGTTGGATTGTTTCTATGGATCACTTCTATATGTCGATGTGACTGCTTTATTCCTCTTGTCCCCCTTTACTGCTCCTGTATCCCCTACTTGCCGGTTTATCTCCTGCCTTGTGTTATTTCCTGTTGCCTGTTGTAGAATAGGACAGGTTATTGTTAATGTCAAGTCTAGCCTCATCACTACTTCGGTCGAGGTTAGGCTTGGCACTTACTCAGTACATGGGGTCGGTTGTACTGATACTACACTGCACTTCCTTGTGTTGTGCAGACCCTGCTACCGGACCCCGTGGAGCGTTCTGAGGGAGATACCTTCAGTCCACGTCAGAGCTTCGAGGTATACACTGGCGTTCGTGGATCCCGAGGCTTCTTTCCTTTACCGCTTCATTGTCTTTCTCCTTATTTTCAAGACAGTGTTGTATTTTCATTCCAGACTTGTATTTAGTATTCTAGTAGCTAGTCCGTGAGATTGTGACACCCCGGTTTTTGGGAAGTTTTACGTTATTTCATGTTTGTCATGTCTTTATTTCTCCGCATTCTTAAAATTTCGTTATTCTTATTAAGCAATGCTTACAGGATTCTGTTGGGAATTGGTTGAAATTGACGAACTAACATTTTATCCCGTATTAAATGATTTTAAAATTGCTATTGCAAGTTATACGTTGGCTGGCCTAGCGGGTTCAACGCTAGGCGCAGTCGCGGCCTAAAGGGTGGGAATTTGGGTCGTGACAAGTTGGTATCAGAGCTCTAGGTTGCTTAGGTCTCACAACTCACGGACAACCTTGGTAGAGTCTGAGGGATCGGTACGGAGACGTCTGTATTTATCCCCCAGAGGCTGCTAAGTTAGGATACTCCTCTTCTTTTCATACTCTGTCTTGCGTAGTATATTTTGGTATACTAATCGATTTTCTATTCTATTCTCTCGCAGATGGCGAGGACGCGTGCTTCCCTTGGTCCCGCCCAGCAGCCC
>ML270543.1:86084-102223 GCA_005239495.1 Nicotiana undulata | reverse complement strand
TAATAATAATAATAATAATAATAATAATAATAATAATAATAATAATAATAATAATAATAACACGCGCCACCATATTCTTTTTATAGTTTGATTATGATTAAGTAATGTACATTTTCATGGAAGACAGGAAGAATAATGAATTTCTTTGTTACTATTTAATGAAACTGTACTTGTACGAACATGTTCATACTGCCATTCTCAAGTTGGGTTAAAAAGAAAAGATTGTGATATAGGTTAATTATATGCTTAAAACTAATTAATTCGAAATTTGGTGGCCTTTTTTTCTTTCAACCCCTCCCAAATTAGGAGAATTTATAATGTTTTCGCACTTCCTCTAGCGTGACTCGAATTCAACACCTAACGATCGTGGGTGGAGACGTTTTTACCAACTGAGCAAGCCGCACTTATCAAACATGGCCTTTGAATTCCAACTTATATGTATTAAGTGATATAGCTTTTTAAGCTTAAACTCTAGGGGGTCGTTTGGTTACGAATATATAAGGATATTATAGCTACCCCAAATACATGAGATTTTAATCTTATTATTATTTTAGTCTAAATTTTATCATACCACTAATTAATATTCATAACCAAACATTGAATAAATAATGTCAAATTCTATCTCAGGATTAGTATTATTATTTCACTAACCAAACGAAACCTTAATATTATTAGTAAGGATTAATATACAGTGGCGGAGGGAGTGTCGAGATCGGGTTAAGTTGAACCCAATAACTTTGATTCAAATTATGTGTTTGTCTTACAAAATTCATTAAATATGTATAAACGATTAATTTAGAATCAATAACTTTTAACGATTAAAATTCCAAACCAATAAGTTTGAAATCCTGGTTCCGTCTCTGTTAATATACTAACTCTAACTTTATGCATAATATTTTTGTTTTGTTAAAAGGAATGTATTTTGGAATAAATAAAATTGCTTTCTGGCACGCATTATTAGTTTCTTGATTCTTTGGAATTTGGATATTATTGTTTTTTGTGTAAATAAATTCTTATCTTCTTTGGCCATCTCCCCTCTTTGAATGGCTAAAAGGTCAGTGTGGACAAAGGCAATTTGCGAATGTCATTCATTTGTCATTTCTTCTTTATTATTTTTGTATGGATTTGTTGTATTCCATTAGCTCGTCTTATAGGTCATTGACTTTCATGACTACAATATTTTTTTATAACCAATGTGCATCTCGATTAATTTTATCAAATATTTATTAGTTCTTATTAGTTTAATATCGGATAAATCAATCAATAAAAAAAATAGAATAGTTCGGTGGACCCATCTCGCATTACGTAGGATTAAAAGAAGAGCTTCACGTCCCGAAGGGACGACCCAATTGGTTTGGAGGATGTTGTCCACATGGGCGACTGGAGAACGATCCCCCTCATGCTTTCCGAGTCTGAGTCTGTCGCACAACTTTGCCTAGTGCGGTTTATATGTCCTATGTGATTTGCAGGCTATTACACAGGGGGAGGTATATCCAGTACGCACAAAGTGCTCACCTGAAGGGCAAAGGATGTGACAAAGATTGTAGCGGCTGCGAGTTTTCCCTCTTACCAAAAAAAAAAGGAGAAGAGTTACACCTTAAGGGATGTGAAGTGCACAGTTTACCCTAACGCTAATATTAATGACTGTTTCTATGGCTCTAATCAATAATTTATAAGTTACATGAAGACAATTAAATCAATCAAGACTTAGATAAATAAAATAACCTAATATATTTATCTCCGTCAAAATTTGAATATTAGATCTCATAAACTTTCATCGATTTTATTGACCACTATGTTACAAGTTACAACATTGGATGTACTATGACTACAATATTTAGGTACATAATAAATAAATGGAACTATTAGTACTATATATTTTATCAGTACTTTTTGTTAATTGAGCTAAAGTTAAATTAATCCACTTGCTATCCTTCTCACTTCTGCCTACTCCACTGGCTAACTAAATTATTTTAATTTCTTAACAAAAGAGAGAAAAAATCGATTAAACATCGCTGTAACAGTTTCGTTTATTTTGATATTTTTCGGATGTTATAGTAAAATTATTATGACATATATGATTGCATAATATAAAATTCGGTTCCAATAAAAGAAGAGAGATAGCATTCCAACCGGATAATGTGATTCATTTAATTTCCTTTAATGACCCTCAAGTAGGGGTGTACAAACCGAACCGAAAAACCGTATCAAATCGAAAACCAAACCAAATCGATTAAAAAGCCCGACTAGGTTTGGTTTGACTTGGTTTGGTATTGAGTAAAAAAATCCGAACCAAACCGGCATATAAATATATAATTTTTATATATATATTTAAGGCTTTATATTGAATTTTCTTTAAATAAAATATTGAAATATTTGAGATCCTCTCATTTGTTAACCTAGAAAGCGTACATTAACGAAAATTATTATCATACGACTAAGAAAATAACTATCATGTTTTACTAAAAAAATTCTCCTATTAGAATATTTTAATAGATCATATGTTTGTCAATTTTTTTAATATTAACAAAACATATATTAACTTATCAAAACTTTATCTATAATTTTAATAAAGTACGATTGGAACTATATTCATGTAACAAAAAAACCCAAAAACCCGAAAAACCCGACAAAATCGAACCAATCCAAACCGATATAATAGTTTGGTTTGGTTTAGTTTTGATAAAAACCGAACCAACCCAGTCCATATACACCCCTACCCTCAAGCATATTGTCTTTCTTTCATTTATTGGAGTTCCTTGTTCCGGCGTCTTTAAGTGGCCTTTCATACGATTTAGTTATTCACCATATTAAAATTTAATGGATGGGATTTCATATTCATAAATCTCTTTTATCCGAAGGTCTAAGTCTAACTGAACACCTTAAAAAGCTCTCCTCTTTTTGTCTCGAACATCAGAATCAATAGTTGTAATAAAATATTATTATATAAAATTATTGTATAGCAGAAGTCTGACTGTATAATAAATATTTACATAATAATATCAAAAATTCGTAGTTCATAAACTTAAAAGAGATCCTACCAATATTTAGGACCGAAAATGAGAGTTTGAAAATAAGGATATAATGCGCATATTTAAGGCACCGTTAAATATGCACGCTATACCCCTATGAATTATTAGTGTGTCGGTTAAGTACAGAAAAAGTATTAGTGAACCCAATATTTACGTATAGTGCGGTTATTTATCGCATTATATTTTAATGAACAAATATATCGTTACATATAGCATGGTGAATAATAGCGCGATATATATAATGGTGCCCACGCTTTTTACCTATTATGATCGCTTGAAATACCCTAAACTCCAAAAATGACATGAGATGAGAGGAAGAATGGCTAGCGCCTGTCGCCTAAGAAATAAAAGAGCTGTGGAGTCAGAGGTCTTGGAATCCGTTATTTGTAAATTCGATACACCTCTTTTTTTCCTCTGTCATTTTCACTCAATTTCTTTGTATTTTATTGAGGATTGAATAATTTGTTGATGTTTAATCTGTTAGGGTTGGTTTGGTTTGAATTCGGCGTATGTCCGGATAAGTTATACTGATATAAGTTATGTTGAGATTAATTATGTTGGATTGTTTTCTATCCATTATTTGGTTGTTGTACTTATTAATATAACAATTGTATAATTTATAAGAAGAATGTATAAGTTATATCGGTGATAATTACCCCACCATCTATAAGGTATGAGTTATCCTGGTGTTAATTTTAATCTTGAGATAACTTATACCTGATTTGCTAACCAAACGAAATATTAAGGTGGTATTAAATTTTTATACCAGTACCATACCTTCTTATACCTCATACCAACGACCCCTTACTATGCGATTGATAGGATATCACTTATGCGATTATAAATAATTTATCGACGACTTCTAGATAACATATCAATGATCCATGATTTTATTAGGATTTTCGTCTTTTAAAAAAATAATTATGGTATTAACTAATAAGCGATTAATCAGAAATCACTTAGGTGATCATAAATAGTACATGACCAATTTCTAGATAGCACATAGGTGATCTATGATTTCATTAGAATCTCCCACATTATTAAAAAAATAATCATGGTATTAGCTAATGAGCGATCAACCGGAGATTATTTAGATGGTCATCAATAATATACGTGGAATTTCTAGACATCACATATGCAATTTTTGATTTCACCAGGATCCCCTTTATAAAACACATCTTGGTAATAACTAATAAGCGATCAATCAGAGATCACTTAGACAATCATAAAAAATACACGAGTAATTTTTGGATAAAACATAGGCGATCGATGATTTTATTATATTCCCATTTTATGAAAAATAATCTTGCTAATAACTTATAAGCAATAAACCGAAGATCATTTTGGGAAAGTACAAATAATACATGGGTGATTTCCAGATAATAAAGTACTAAAAGTAACTATTAAGCTATCAATCGGAGATCACTTATGCGATCATAAATAATACATGGTAATTTTTAAACCACAGTACGATCTATGATTTCACTAGGATCTCCCACTTAAAAATATGATCTTGGTATTAATTAATAAGCGATCAGCAGAAGATCCTTCATTGAATTATGGAAATCGCCTAAAAAAATTTGAGCCCATCAGAAATGACCTAATGAACAATAGTCATTGCTTCGCCATGATTGTTCCCCATTTTTTGACGTTTTAGGGCCATAATATAAGAATTCAGGATGATTTCTAATTTTTCGTGTGGTAATATCCACACCATTTTCATGAATTCAAGCGTCGGGCTCCAGATTGTCTAAATTTTGTGGCCATTATAGATGATATAATGAACAATAATCATTGCTTTGTCGTGACTGTTCCTCGTTTTTAGCATTCTAGGACATACATTAGGAATTCACGATGATTTCTAAACTTTTTGTATGGTGATGCCCATGTCATATTCACTTGTGGGATTACACTAGGTTGCTATTGTTGTTATTGTTGTTGTTGTTGTAATGTCCATGCCATCTTCATAATTTCAGGGGACGGGTTAAGAATCGCCTAAAATATTGTGAGCGCATCACAAACGCCCTAATGAAAAATATTCATTATTTCGCCATGACTGTTCCTCATGTTTTGGTGTTTTAGAGCCATTAAATAAGAATTCAGGATGATTTCAAATTTTTCGTGTACTAATGTTCACGCCATCTTCATGAATTCGGCCGGGTTACGAATCGCCTAATATTTTATGGGCTAATAAGAAATAACCTAATGACTATAGTCATTGCTTCGTCATGTCTATTCTTCAGTTTTGGCATTTTAGGGCTATAAAATAGAAATTCAGGATGATTTCAAAAATTTTGTGTACTAATGTTCACGCCATTTTTATGAATTCGACCGGGTTACGAATCACCTAATATTTTATGGGCTAATTAGAAATAACCTAATGAACAATAGTTATTGCTTCGTCATATCTATTCTTCATTTTTGGCATTTTAGGGCTATAAAATAGGTTCAAGATAATTTCTAATTTTTTATGTGCTAATGTCCACGTCATTTTTATGAATATGCGCGACAGGTTCCAAATTGCCTAAAATTTTATGAATCCATCACAAACAACCTAATGAAAAATATTCATTGCTTCGACATGATTCTTCCTCATATTTTAGCATTTTAGGGTCATAAAACAAGAATATAGGATGATTTTCGATTTTTGGGATACTAATGTCCAAGCCGTCTTTATGAAGTCGGGCATCGAATTTTGAATCGCTTGAGACTTTATGGGCCAATAAGAAACGACCTGATAAAAGATTAGTCATTACTTTGTCATATATGTTCCTAGTTTTTGGCATTTTTGGGCCATAAAATAGGAATTTAGGACGACTTCCAATTTTTCGTGTGCTAATGTCGACGTCGTCTTCGTGAATTTGGGCGAACGTCTCGGAATAACCTATTTATTTTGGGCCCATCAGAACGATCTAATGAACAATAGTCATCGTTTCTCCATGATTGTTCCTCATTTTTTGACATTTTAGGGCCATATAATAAGAATTCAGGACGATCTTTAAAAATTTTTGTGCTAATGTCCACATCACCTTCTTGAATTCGCCAACGGGCGCATGATTGCCTCCAATTATGTGTGCCATTTGTTTATCTGTAAAATGGTACAATTAAATTTATACGTGGTTTCTAGACAAGTGAATTAATTTGATCATGAAATAATAAAATAATTGAAGAAATATGTAATACTTAGCCTTGAAGTGAAGATAAAATAACAGAAACAGTAATTCCGGGAGTAGGGCTTCCTGGCACAACAACAATGAAATCAAAGAATAAGAAGATACAATTGTATAAAGCTTTGAATCGATTATAGCGTAAGTTTCCTGAAAATTTATGTCCTTTACAGTGGTAACAGAGCTCACTATTTATAGTTGCACCTAGGGAACAAGGTCCTAGGACCATGCCCTTCTTTAATGTCAATTATGAGAGCCATTGAAGAAGGTGTAACAGTGAGTATAAATGACAATTCTCTGTAACGGGTAGTGTACTAAATGTTGTGGAACATTCTCCATCAAATTCTACCGAGCGAAGGGTATCTATTGCATCTTTACGAGTGTCATTCTTTCTAGTGACAAACAGAAAAGTTGCCTTCGATTTTAACTATCCTCCGTCTTAGGCTCCACGTGTCACTCTCTTAAGAGGCCACTTAGCATAGCATATTTTACCCTATACGCAATAAAAAATAACCTAATGAATAATGTATATGGATTCGCCACGAAGGTTCCTCATTTTTTGGCGTTTTAGGGCTATAAATCAATAACTCACGATGATTTATAATTTTTTTATGTGCTAATGTCTATGCTATCTTTATGAATTCAAACGACAGTCTCCGAATCGCTTAAAATTTTGTGGTCCCATGAGAACGATCTAATGAACAATAGTCAATGATTCGCCATGATTAATCCTTATTTTTTGGCATTTTAGGTCCATAAAAAAGGAATTAAGGACTATTTCTAATTTTTCGTGTGCTAATATCCACGTAGCCTTCATGAATCCGGGCATCGGGCTCTGAATTTCCTAATATCCATTCAGATGGCGTGGGCTATAGCACAGGAAATCTGGGAATCAGGTGGAATTCCACCTTCATGGTCCTAAAACGCCAAAAAATGAGGAACGATCATGGCAAGGCGATGATGAATGTTCTATAGGTTGTTGTTTTTTTCGAATTTTTTTTAGGATATTCAGTGCAGTCGCTGGACCCATACAGATGGCGTTGGCTATGCATACGAAAATCCGGAAATCGGGCAAAATTCCTGTTTTTATGGCTCTAAAAGTCAAAAAATGAGGAACGGTCATTGCGAGGCAACGTCTAGTGTTCCGTGCGGACCCATTTCTACATGGTATAAATACATCAAAAATACGTTTTTAGAGGACTTTTGGCCTACGGAAGATCAGAAGAGCATTGGAGACTCAAAGCACAAGGATTCATCATTCTTTCCTCAACTCAACTCCCGAGTTTGAATTGAATTCATATTTTCTTATTCTTCAACTTTATTTATGATGATTATGGAGTAGTTTACTTTAGGGTTTGACGAATATCGTATTTTGAATGATATTTGCTTATTTTAACTCTAGTTCTTTGCATGAATACGTTTATGGAGCTTTGAATTGATTGTAACTTTATTCATAGGTTTATATTAAACCGAAAGAGAAATATTTTGATGATTATCTTTGCATTTTTTTGTTTGGTTTAATTCAGTGATTCTTTTAAGTAACAAAAGAGCTTGTTGAGTTGTTAATTAAATCAAGTTAGGAGAATATTCGAGAGACGTTGTCCTAAAGACTAGTCCATTAATGTGTTCTTGCATTTCTTCACCGTACTTTATATTAGTTCACCTCGTAGAGTTAAGATTTAATTGAGAGAGGAGTCTTTACTAACATCGAGTGAATTCGTGAGGATCATCGAAACATTAGAGTGAATTGAACTAGTGTTAATCATACATATTTTTTGGTGTTGCTCAAATCTTGATTATTTTGGTGTTGCTCAAATCTTGTCGTTCTGTGATCTTGCTAATTGCTTTAGTTTTAATAGTTAGTTTTAGTTAATATTATTCCAACCAAAGTGTTAATCATCTTGAATACCATTTACACCAGAAATTATTTGAACATTATTTAAATCCAATACCTGTGGAGACGATAATTAACTATACTATCTTTGGCTATCGAGCATCAATTTTGTGTTGTGCTTTGCGCTCGTTATATCCCCTAAAAACTTTTGGGCACATCATAAATTACCTAATGAACAATAATCATCACTTCGTCATGACCATTTTTTATTTTTTGGTATTTTAGAGCCATAAAATAGGAATTTAAGACGATTTTTAATTATTCGTGTGCTAATATCCACATGATCTCCGTGAATTAGGTTGAGGGGAATCGAATAGACAAAAAGTTTCTAGGCCCCTAAGAAACAACATAATGAACAATAGTCTTCGCTTCGTTGCTGCACCCTATATTTTCGTACGTAAAGTGTATCACAAGCAAACTAATGTAGGACCAAAAATGAGATAATTTTGAAAGTATATAAAGTAAGTTAATCATGTTACCTCAGAGGTTACAAATATTGAGGACCATGAACAACAAGTACAAAGAGGGTTGAAAGGTTCAGAAGCTAAATGAATTGAAGAAAACAATGTCTCATCGAAAGTCGACAAGTTGAGAATGTTATAACATGTACTTTTGGGGTGAGTCTAGGGTGCTTAACATGATAAGGAGGTTATTTTATGAGTTATGTTGGTCTTATGTTAGTCGAGTGTTATGTTTTGAAGTCAGGCGAGTTGTGGAACAAAAGTCGATGAAAGTCATCACAAGTTACGTTCATAAGTTTTACTGAAAACTTGGGTCAAATGTAACTATTATTTTCTCCCAATATAATTAGAGTTATGGGGTTTTCCACGCATCAAATTGAATATATATGAGCCTATTTTCTAAACCGTTAAACCGTTTGTCAATACGACATTGGAATAGAGAGAGATATGCGTTTTTGTGAGACTACGCAGGTTGCTAGGTGACAAGTAGGTGTGTCACCTACTTGCTTAAATGAGAGTCCAAAAAGAGGCTATTTCGGGTCGGCTAAATCCATTTAAGGGATCATATCCTGCAATATAACACTTATAAAATACCACACTTAACCATACCTAAACCCCTACAAACATCCTCCAAAAGATTCACACAAACCCTAATTGATTTTCTCTCCCTTTCAAGTTCTAATTGGAGGTAAAACCTAGTGTTTGAAGAACCAAGATAGGAGCTGAGTTATCCAACAAATAAGGTAAGTTTAATGCTCTCTTTTATCCATTTTTTCTGCTGTAAATGCATGGTAAGTCGTTTTATATTTGTAAGAACTCACGGGACGATGATCGAAAGTTGTGAGTTCGAGTTATTCACTTGTAGCGAACTGTTTTGTGGACTGATTTGTGTTGCTGTTGAGCTGCGTGTTTTACTATTGTTTTGTGGAGTTTTGGAGGAGGAATGGTGTGGAGAAACACCACATAAATGCAGGGTGGTAGGCTAGTCGTTCGTTGAAATATTTTCGGGTTGTTTGACACTACTACGGTGGTTGTTTTGTGTATGAAGAGATTAGGGTGTGTTGGGCTATTTTGTAGTATTTTGTGTGTATATAAGGTTGGAAAATAAAGTTTTTTTTGGTGTTATCTTGAACTTGGAGGAAGTAAGGATTATAGGGGAGATGCTGCACGTTTTAATACAAAATAAGCTTGTTGCTCATTGTGCGATAGTTGTACCTTTCGTAACTTAATGATAGTATTATTATCGTTGTTATAGATTAAGGTGAAAAGAGGAGAGTTCAACCTGGTGATTGGAAGATTGATATATGGTATGTTAAGGCTAAGTCCTTCCTTCATTTTTGCATGATCTCGTAACTACATGTGTTTGATAACGAGGCATAAAGAGAAGTTCATACTCCCAAATTTATATACAGTATCCTAGTCTCATAAGTTACAGTATTCTCCCTTATCAGGACTTTATATTCAATTGAGTATTGTCATCTTCCATTCAAGAGAGTAAAGGGTCTATATATATGTAGTATTGCGGTATTTTCGCCATCATCGAGCTATAATCGGTGGGAAGGCCCCTACTGGGCAACCTCTGTTCAGATGGTAAGTTATATACCGAGCCTACTGTGGTCGTGCGCTTATGAGCGATCCTAGAATGGTCGAGATACAGATCCTAGTATGGCCGAGCGCCTATGAGCAAGCCTACTACACCAGAATAGTTACACGTTCCGAGCCTTATAGGGCCGGACATTTATTTTACTTACTATATTGAGAGAGTTGAGTCAGTATCACCAGGTAAGTATATCTCTAGATCATATTTGAATCCCAGTACTTTCAGTTATTATATTATCAGTTCAGTTTCATCTTTCAATTATTTTATTTTCTTACATACTCGGTACATTATTTTGTACTGACGTCCCTTTTGCGGGGACGCTGCATTTCATGCGTGCAGGTTCAGACAGACAGACGGGTAGACCTCCTCAGTAGATGTTGCCCGAGTTCAGCTTGATCGGTAAGCTCCATGTCCTTCGGAGTTCCCGGGTCTAGAGTTTTGTGTACATCTTGTGTATACATGTATATATGTTATGGGTAGGTCGGGGCCTTGTTCCTATCACAATACATCCATCAGTAGAGGCTTGTAGACATATCCTGTCAGTTAATGCAGTATGTTGGGATTGTAGGCCTTGTATGTATATTTTGTTGGTTTGTCAGTTGTAGTAGTTATGACGGCCTTGTCGGCCCAGCTTTATATTGATGTTTAGTCAGCGCTAGTTTCCATTTAGTTTGATATTTTGCTTCGCAAATTGTCTTGCAATGTGGACCCATGGCCAAATTATGACATTATATGTTCAGCGTCTCTCGGTATCAAGTTGGTACGCTAGGTTAGGTGAGGCACCGGGTGTCGGTCTCGCCCCCCAGGTTCAGGGCGTGACAAACTTGGTATCTGAGCAGTTCTGTCCTAGGGAGTCTACAATCTGTGTCTAGTAGGGTCTTGTTTATAGATGTGTTGTGCACCACATTATATAAGCAGGAAACTACAGGGCATTTAGGAGTTGGTTACCCTTCTTTCAAATCTAAATCGTGTTGTAGAACTGAGTTATAATAAATTTGAGTTAGACTTATGTGTTGGTGTTTGCATACGCAGATGGCGGTGACTAGGAAGACTATAGCTAGCTAGAGGAGAGATACAACAACAGGTGAGGGGACCAGCTGGGTACCCCCCAGTAGATGGGGCCCAGTCGGAGGCCCATGGCGAGGCCCCTACTCGACCATTACCGACTCCTCCACCACCCGAGGAGATTCCTAGGGATACCGCACATCTAGTTCCCCCTCCACTTCCATAGGGTGAGGACTTGAGGAGTGCGGTGCATTTGTTGACACAGTTGGTAACTACCCAATAACAGGCTAGGGCATCAGCTAGTGCAAGATCTTCTGAGGGGTCTGGGAGTTCAAGGGTACGAGAGTTTATTGCTTTGAGTTCCCCAGAGTTCACGGGGACAGATAAGAGGGAGGACCCGCAGGATTCTATATCAGCTTCACAGGATCTTTCGGGTTATGCATGCCACTGAGAAAGAGGCAGTCGGGTTAGCAGCTTTTTGACTCTGAGATATAGCCATCCTTTGGTACGAGGGATGGGAGAGGTCCAGGAGACGTGATGCACCTCCAGCTGTTTGGGAGAATTTTCAGATGGCTTCCTTGACCAGTACTTATCGCGGGAGATCCGACAGGCACGAGTCGATCAGTTTCTAGCCCTCAAGCAGGGCAATATGAGTGTTCGAGAGTATAGTCTCCATTTTGACTCATCAGCCAGATATGCACCATCTATAGTTTCTACTATGCGGGACAGGATCTACAGGTTTATAGCAGGGTTGGACCCAGAGTTGACCAAGACATGTGCCACCACTGCATTGCAGCATATAATGGATATCTTCTAGATTCAGGCATTCGCCTAGAATATAGAAAGGGGTAGGCATCGGCAGCAGGGTACAGAGAGGACTGAGCAAGGGCAGCGTAAAAGGATGAGATTTGCCAAGTCCCAGGAGCAGTCTTAGGGTAGTTATAGGCCCCAGTACTTTGGACAACTACCTAGGCCTCCACCAGCTCAGGTACAGGGTTACAGGTATGACCGCTATACTCACTCAGGTCCAGGTGAGAGCTCACAGGCGTCAGGTTTGCAGCGACATCGAGGTTCAGGGCAGACATGATCATTTTCATCGCGGTGTGACATCTACGGTAGAGGACACTAAGGCCAACGCCGAGCCAGTTCTCATGCTTGTTATACATGTGGGTGTACAAGGAATATGGTGCGAGATTGCCCAAATAGAGATTCTGGGGGTATGGAACAACCAGCGAGTTCAGCAACAGGATCATCTATGTTTGTGCATCCTTCAAGGCGCGAGTCTGAGTCTTTGGCTGGTAGAGGTCGAGGAAGAGGTAGAGGTTCCAGTTCAGGTGGTAACTAGAACCGTATCTATGATTTAGCGGGTCGACAGGACCAGGAGTCTTCACCAGACATTGTGACAGGTATATTGACAATTTTCTCTCACGATGCTTATGCCTTGACAGACCCAGGATCTACTTTATCGTATATTACCCCATTTGTCGCGGAGAAGTTTGGTATTGTGCTGGAAATATTAAGTGATCCTTTTGTAGTATCTACACCATTTTGAGAATCGATTATTACTAAACGGGTTTACCGAGGTTGTACGGTGACAGTTTGTGTTCGTCAGACCCCAGCCAACCTAATTGAGCTAGAGATGTTTGATTTTGACGCTATCATGAGCATGGACTGGTTGGCAGCTTGCTATGAAAGAGTTGATTGTCAAGCAAAGGCAGCTAGATTTAATTTTTCGGGTGAGCCAGTCCTTGAATGGGTAAGTAATACAGCGATACCCAATGGTAGGTTTATTTCTTATCTGAAGGAAAGGAAAATGATCGTAAAAGGGTGCATTTTTTCATATTGTGCGAGTTAGAGATGCAAATGCTGAGATACCTACACTTCAGTCTATTCCAGTAGTCAAAGAGTACGCATATGTGTTTCCAGATGAACTTCCAGGTATTCATCCAGAGCTAGAGATTTATTTTAGCATCGATTTGCTTCCGGGAACTCATCCAATATCCATCCCTCTGTATAGAATGGCACCTGCCGAATTGAAGGAGTTGAAATAGAAGTTAAAAGGTTTGCTGGAGAAAGGTTTATCAGGCCCAGTACCTCACCTTGGGGTGCACCGATACTGTTTGTGCGTAAGAAAGGCAGCTCGCTGAGGATATGTATTGATTATATGCATTTGAACGAGGTAACTTGTAAGAATAAGTATCCACTTCCAAGGATTGATGACTTGTTTGATCAGCTGCATGAGGATAGATGTTTTTCAAAGATAGATTTGAGGTCGGAGTACCACCAGGTCAGAGTTCGAGAGAAAGATATTCCCAAGACAGCCTTCAGGACCGGATATGGCCACTTCGAGTTCCTTGTCATGTCCTTCGGGTTGACGAATGCACCCGTCGTATTTATGGACTTGATGAATAACCTATTACGTTAATTTTTAGATATGTTCGTGATAGTATTTATTGATGGTATTCGGGTTTATTCACGTTTAGAGGATGAGCATGCGAATCACATGCGAACGGTACTCCAAACCCTCCGTGATCGTAAGTTGTATGCTAAGTTTTCTAAATGTGAGTTCTGATTTAATTATGTAGCATTCTTGGGGAATATTGTATCCGATGAAGGTACAAAGGTAGACACTCAGAAGATTGAGGCCGTGAAATCTTGGCCTAGTCCTGCTACTCCGATAGAGGTTTGTAGATTTCTAGGCTTAGCAAGATACTACCTCGTAGAGGGTTTTTTCCCTCTCGGCACCATTGACGAAGTTGGCGCAGAAAGCAACTAAGTTTCAGTAGACAGAGGCTTGCGAGCGAAGTTTCCCAGAGCTTAACAACAGGTTGACCTCAGCGCCAGCTCTAACACTTCCAGAGGGTTATGCCGTGTATTGTGATGCCTCAGGTGTCGGGTTAGGATGTGTCCTGATGCAACATGGGAAGGTAATTGCTTATGCTTCAAGACACTTGAGGAATCACGAGAAGAATTATCCGACCCACGACCTCGAGTTAGCTACAGTTGTCCATGCACTTAATAACCTGCAATATATCTTCAAGCAAAAAGAGTTGATTTTGCGACAGAGGCGATGGCTTGAGTTATTGAAAGATTACGATGTTAACATTATGTACCATCTATGGAAAGATAATGTTATAGCAAATGCCTTAAGTCGCCAATCTATGGGTAGCTTAGCACATGTAGAGGCCAAGAAATGACAATTAACTAGAGAAATTAGTCAATTGGCTTGTTTCGGGCTCTGACGATGGTGGAGTTGTACTCCAAAACAATGCAAAATCATCTCTCATAGCTGAAGTCAAGGAAACACAGTACGAGGACCCAGAGTTGGTCGAGTTGAGAGAGTGAGTTCCACAGCAGAAGAATCCATTGTTAGAGCTCAAGGGAGATGGGGTTCTCAGATATAGGGGTCGTCTATGTGTTCCAGATGTAGCAGGGCTACGAGACAGGATGATGTCACAAACACATTATTCGTGGTACTCCATTCATCCTGGGTCGACGAAGATGCATCATGACATTAATGATGTGTACTGGTGGAACGATATGAAGAAGAACATTGCTGAGTTAGTCACCTAGTGTCCTAGTTGCCAACAAGTGAAGGTAGAGCACCAGAAGCCCGGAGGGCTAATGCAGACCATAGAGATCCCGACGTGGAAATGGGAGATAAACATGGGCTTTGTCACGAGTTTACCCCGTTCTCATCGTAAGTTCGATTCTATATTGGTGATAGTCGATACTCTCACAAAATCAGCTCATTTCCTATCGGTAAGATCTACATATACAACAGAAGATTATGCGAGGTTATATATTAAGGAGATAATGCGGCTACACAGAGTACCAATATCTATTATATCTGACCGTGGGGACTAGTTTACAACACATTTTTGGAGGTCATTTCAGATAGGTCTAGGGACTCAGGTGAATCGCAACACAATTTTTCATCCACAGACTGATGGACAAGATGAGTGCACAATTCAAGCGCTCGAGGATATGTTACGAGCATGTGTGTTGGATTTTAAAATAAGTTGGGATGAACATATACCTCTTATCGAGTTTGCATATAATAACAGTTACCACACCAGTATCCAGATGGCTCCGTACGAGGCTTTGCATGGGCATAAGTGTATATATCCTATAGGGTGGTTTGATGTTGGAGAATCTGGGTTACATGGGCCAGACTTGGTTCAGCAAAACAGTAGAGAAAGTAAAGCTTATCCCGGAGTGACTGTTGACAGCTCAGAGTCGTCAGAAGTCATATTTTGACGTGCGACGACGAGACTTAGAGTTCGGTGTTAATGACTGGGTATTCTTAAAGGTATCACCTATGAAGGGCGTGATAGTTTGGCAAGAAAGGCAAGTTTAGCCCACAGTATATTGGGCCTTATAGGAGCATTCAGAGAGTGGGCCAAGTAGCTTATGAGTTAGAATTGCCCTCGGAATTAGAGTCTGTCCATCCGATTTTTCACGTATCTATGCTACAGAAGTGCATTGGCAATCCTACTCGAATGGTACCCACAGATGATGTACAGATTATAGAGGACTTGTCATATGAGGAAATTCCAGTTGCCATCCTAGACCGACAGATCCGCAAGCTACGAAATAAGGAGGTAGCCTCCGTGAAGGTTTTATGGAGAAGCAAGAATGTGGAAGAGATGGCGTGACAAGCGGAGGAAGAAATGAAGTCTAAATACCCCCACCTATTTCAAACTGAAGATATGGACCGAGATGGGATGGTAAAACACATCTCTATTCAGACTAGTAGGTCACCAGGTAAGCTCTTATTTTTTGACTTTCAGTATTTATGATTTACGGCTGTGAGGCAAAGTGTTGCTATTTATAGACGTTGACCATGTGTGGCATGCATAGTATGTTTTCTAGCTGCGTGCAGGTTGGTTTTAGTCTAGTGTACAGAAGAGACTCTGACAAAAAAATTTCAAAGTCTCTAAGAGTAAACATTCAATATTCCCGGGGGGGGGGGGAAGG
>ML270543.1:33385-86004 GCA_005239495.1 Nicotiana undulata | reverse complement strand
GGGGGGGGGGGGGGGGGGAGAATGTTGTTACCCCCTATATTTTCGTACGTAAAAGTGTGTCGCAAGCAAACTAATGTAGGACAAAAAATGAGATAATATTTGAAAGTATATAAATTAAGTTAATCATGTTACCTCGGAGGTTACAAATATTGAGGATCATGAACAACAAGTACAAAGAGGGCTGAAAGGTTCAGAAGCTAAAGGAATTGAAGAAAATAATGTTTCGTCGAAAGTCGACAGGTTGGGAATGTTATAGCATGTACTTTTGGGGTTAGACTAAGGTGCTTAACATGATAAGGAGGTTATGTTATGAGTTATGTTAGTCTTATGTTAGCCGTGTGCTACTTTTGAAGTCAAACGAGTTGTGGAACAAAAGTCGATGAAAGTCATCACAAGTTACGTTCATAAGTTTTACTAAATATTTGGGTCAAATGTAACTGTGATTTTCTCCAAATATAAGCATTACGGGGTTTTCTACCTATCAAATTGAAGAACTCGAGTCTATTTTCTAACGCATTAATCATTTGTCAATACCACATCAGAGTAGAGAGATATACGATTTTTTGCGAGACTACGCAGGCTGCTAGGTGACAAGTAGGTATGTCACCTACTTGCTTAAATGAGAGTCCAAAAAGAGGCTATTTCGGGTCGGACAAAGAGCCCATTTAAGGGATCATATCCTGCAATATAACACTTACAAAACACCACAACTAACCAGACCTAAACCCCTGCGAACATCTTCCCAAAAACTTCACACAAACTCTAATTGATATTTTCCCCCTTTCAAGTTCTAATTGGAGGTAAAACCAAGAGTTTGAAGAACCAATATAGGAGCTGAATTATCCAACAAATAAGGTTAGTTTAATGCTCTCTTTCATTCATTTTTTCTGATGTAAATGCATGGTAAGTCGTTTTATATTTGTAAGAACTCACGGGACGGTGATCGAAAGCCGTGAGTTCGAGTTATATATTTACTTGTAGCGGACTGTTTTGTGGATTGATTTGTGTTGCTATTGGGTTGCGTGTTTTACTACTGTTTTGTGGAGTTTTTGAGGAGGAATAATGTGGAGAAACATCACATAAATGCAGGGTGGTAGGCTGGTTGTTTGTCGTAACATTTTTGAGTTGTTTGACACTACTACGGCGGTTGTTTTGTGTATGAAGAGATTGCGGTGTGTTTGACTGTTTTGTAGTATTTTGTGGTGTATATAAGGTTGAAAATTAATGTATATATGTTGTTATTATTTCGCCGAAAAATTACACTAATAGCTCGATATTTCTTTTAAAATATGTATATAAACTATATAATGATTCCCTTTGACTTTTTAGTGAGTTTGTTTCTTTATATTTTGATTCCCATTAATGAATATTCTGACTCCGCAACTGAAGATATACCTCGCAAGTCGCAAGTAACAAATAAGGAAATAAATTCTTATAATCGTGTTCCATAAATGTCAAAAACATACTATAACGATTTGGGAGTGGTCTCATGAAGCAAGGTAACGATAATATATGATAGAACAATGGTATTTACCAGCATTAAGTAATGGACATTTATTTGTAAAAAGGTACCAAAAAAATATTTTGTAGTATTGCTCAAACGTTATAGTGCCTTGAAAATGTGTAAAAATATTTCCTAACACATGATATCACTCTTTATCTCCAAATAGTTTAAAGGGAAAATTTGAGCTTCTATTTTAACAGCACTAGGTGAATATTACACCAAAAAATAAACGAAGGGTACTTTCGTTATATTTCTAACAATTTAAGGGACAAAATTGAGTTGCACTAAAAACCAAACCAATGATACTTTTGATATATTTTCAATAGTTTCAGGGGCGAAATTCAGCCAATATTTTAACAGTAATGGGTCAATATTACACCAAAAACCAAATGATGGGTACTTTTTCTATATTTCCAATAGTTTAAGGGTTAAAATAGAACCACTATTTTAATAGCACTGGGTCAATATTGCACCAAAAACCAAACAAGGGTACTTTTGCTATATTTCCAATAGTGTAAGGGGCGAAATGGAGCAACTATTTTAACAGCACTGGGTAAATATTGTACCGAAAACAAAAAGATGGGTACTTTTGCCATATTTCCAATAGTTTAAGGGGCAAAATGGAGCAACTATTTTAACTGGGTGAATATTGCACCAAAAACCAAACAGAGGGTACTTTTTCTATATTTCCAATAGTTTGAGGGGTAAAATGGAGCAATTATTTTAACAGCACTGGGTCAATATTGCAACAAAAACCAACTAAGGGTACTTTTGTTCTATTTCCAGTAGTGTAGGTATATATTTCAAAAAAGTGGTGCTATTTAGACCTCGTATATTTTTAGGGTAAATTTCACAAATAATCATATAATTATGACCTTTTTTTATCAAAGTCATATAATTTTGTTTTCTCGCAAAAAATCATACTATAACTATAACTTTTTTTCATCAAAGTCACATAACTTTTTTTTTCTCACACAAAAATCATAAAACTTTGACTAACTTACACAAAAATTATAGTGGTCAAAAAATAAATTTTTCGGTAATATTTTCTTATTTTTTTATTTTGTTTTGAATCTAATAAATAATTATCCAATTAAAATAACAAAAATATGAGTATATTTTAGTTGTTCCCAGAAATAATAGCCGATAATTGATATATATATATATATATATATATATATATTGGCCAGCAAATGCAATTAGTTTCGACCGAAATAAGGAAATAAAAATTATAATTAAAGAGTACTTGAAATAAAAACGTTATCGATTTGTAGAAAAATATTGAAAAATAAAATAAAACATAGAAGTATCATGTTTTGAAGGTTTTATTATTCATCCATATTTTAATTAAATTATTATTTATTAGATTGAAAATAAAATAAAAAATAACCACAAAATAAGAAAATACTACTGAAAAATTATATTTTTCAATTAATAATTATTGTGTGAGTTAGTAAAAGTTTTAAGATTTTTGTGTTAGAAAATATAGTTATATGACTTTGGCGTACAGTTACTCTTTCGTTTTCTCTATTTCTTTTTCGTCTCTTTTTTCCGCTAATCTCTCTCACAGAGGCAGGTATTCTGGTTCTTTCTCTTTTCCCTGTTTGAAGATCGCAGTTTGGATCTTTTTTGTCAAGGTAATTGAATATGTAGTTTAGAATCTATTTCTGTTTTTATTTTATGTATAAATAAATAAAAAATCAGAGTTTTGCAATTTGTATACTGTTTTTTTCTTTTTCTTTCTTTTTCTGTTTGAATTTTCAGATTGTCGAAGCAAATAGCCAAATATTCAGTCATTAAATCCTAAACGAACATAAATTTTTTAAAAATCCAACCTTTGGTTCCAAGTTTTTGCAATTTGTTTAGTAAAGCTTCAAACTTGGTGGCCTGCTGGGTCTTGCAATTTATTTTTTGTTTTACCCCTTGCTGATTTTATGTAGATTTAGCTTTTTTTTTAAAATTGAGGATTCATATCGCCGACCTCAATTTTGTTTGAGATTGTAGTGGAAGTATTATTTGTGTATTGACCCACCCATTTTAGCCCAATTAAATTTGACCCGTTCATTTGCGTACTATCTAATCCGCCTATTTGACACCCTAGGTGTAAGTTAAAAACGGTTGAGATATGTATATATGCGTTAGAAAAGGAAAAGAAGAAAACGGATTATTCTCATTTATTTGCCGATGATTAAGGAGGTATATTAGTCTTTGAATATGATAGTATTTGAATACTTTGGGTTATTCGATTTTTACATGGGTACGATGATGATATGAGTTGAGCTTAAATGACGTAGTCAGGATTCATATAACCGATTCTAACTTGTTTGGGACTAAGGTATAGTAGTTATTGTTGTTGTATTCAATTTTTACATGTGAGTTGAGTGACATATCGTCTGTTCCGTACTACAAAAAAGGGAAAAATAATGTGAACCACTGATATGAATGTGGAAGTCATGATATTCCTAGTTGGGGGTGGTGTTGAGCTAATATAACAACAACAACCTAGTAAAATCCCACCAGTAGGGTCTGGGAAAGGTAGAGTGTACGCAGACTTTACCCTACCCAGTGATGTTGAGCTAATATGTGACTAAACTGCAGAACTAGGTGGAAAGATGCAATTCAAGCGTGTTCCAGGGTAGCTAAATGTGCAGTTATATTCACACACACACAGTTACATAATCTGACAATTGTTTCTTAACCATTCGCTAGCACCACATTTTATATTAACGTGTTGAGTCAATTGTTTCAGGCTAGCAATGCAATGTTTGAATGCAGATGATTGATCATACACCTTTTAGTACTTACTAACCAGCTGAAGCCATGACCATTAGGATTATTAGATCCTTTTTCACGACTTTTTCCAATCCCGCTACTCTAATTCCAAATCCAAGTCGCCGCTATTTTTGTACTAACCCAATAGTTGCAAAACGGATATCCCAAATTCAATATCCTCTACAATTCCAAGAAAGTTCCCCCCAAAGAAATCTCATCGCAGTGTCTAGTCTTCTTAAAAGATATGGTTTTCCAGCTCTAGAACTTACGAATTTTCTCGAGAAGAACTGTCGTTTACTAAATCTAGACCCCATCAAAATAGAAAAATCTCTAAAGATTCTATTATCCTTGAAACCATCTCAAGAATTCCTTGTGTCCGTGATAAATAGTTGCCCCAGGGTTCTAGAATATGATGCTATAAAGAAATGGGAAGGAGGCATCCATGGATTAGAAGAGGGATCCAATTTATCCTCCTTGGCTGTGCGGAATATTCTGGAGGTCTCGGTGAAGTTTGAACTAGATTATGATTGTGTTTTAGGGTCTCTGAGATGCCTCAAAGATTTAGGGGTTAGTGATATTACTGTAAATAAGGTTTTGGAGACACATCCCATGGTAACTATGATGGCTGCAGACAAGATTCATGACTGTTTTGAATTCGTCGTTAATGCCTTTAGAATTGACAAGGTTGGATTTGATCGCATTCTCTGCGTCTATCCAGGTGTTTTGGCCTTTGGGATTCAAAATAAGTTTAAGCGATTGCTTGATGAATTTAAAGTTCTGGGCTTTAACATGGAGGTGATCAAGAAACATGTCCTGAGAGATCCTAGAATTCTTGCATTGGAAGTTGGGGAATTATCGCGGTGTTTGGAGCTGCTTAAGAGTTTGAAATGTAGGGAATCTATTAAGGAGGATATTTTTCATGAGGGAGCTTTTAAGGCTGGGTACGAGGTGAAACTAAGGGTTGATTGCTTACGCAGTCATGGGTTAAACTTAAGGGATGCTTATGCCGTGATATGGAAAGAGCCCAGAGTGATACTTTATCGCGTAGAGGATGTTGAGAAGAAGATTCAGTTTTTAGTGCACGTGATGAGAGTTGATATTCAATGTCTTGTTGAAGTTCCAGAGTACCTGGGGGTGAATTTTGAGAAACATATTCGACCAAGATTCGAGGTAATTGACCATTTAAGATCAATAGGAGGACTTGGCGACGAGGTGGGATTGAGGGAGTTGATTAAACCTAGTAGAATGAAATTCTATAACTTATATGTCAAGCCTTATCCAGAGTGTGAAACAATATACGGAAGATTTGCAAGAAATGCTGAAGTGAGAAGTCGACATCCAGTGGGAATGTGGAAGCTTTTCAAACCACAAAATAATCCGAAGTCTAAAGAAGATATTATGAACATTAAGTCATATATGGATTCATTGGCTTGAGTTCTGGATCAACAACAACAACAAACCCATTTCGATCCCAACATGTGGGGTCTGGGGAGGGTAGTCTGGATCATTCCTCTAAATTCTACCTGAAAATACATATATGTAGCATTCTCTTGGAAGATCCTCTTTCTCAGGTTTGTTTCTCATCCTTATTCATATGCTTTTCCTTAATGTCGTTGTGGTGGGATGTTCTGTTTTGTAGTTGCAATTTTTCTATAATCCGTTTAGTTTTATAAATTTCTTTTAATGTTTTTAAATGATGATGTAAGTAACATTGATAGGAAGTTGTGGAGGTCGAGCATTAAAGTTGTAAGATAGGATGTAGTTGAGCATATTTAGTCTACCAGCGTGAGGCGTAGCCTTCCTGATAGGATTTACACTACTCTTCCGTTTTCATAGTGTCGGGCATTCCATCTATTTACTGGTTCTTGTGATGTTGTTATTATTTCTTTGGTTTTTTGTTGATGGTACTGTCTTTTTTCGTCTTTTTGAGCCGAGGGCCTATCGGAAACAACTTCTCTACCCCCTCAGGGTAGAGGTAAGGTTTGCGTACACACTGCCCTCCTCAGACCCTACTTGTGGGATTTAACTGGGTCGTCGTCGTTGTTGTTGTAAGTAACATTGATAAGGCATCAAGAAGATGCAGATTTGCTGGGAGGTATATAGGAGCAATTTTTTTAGCTGGCTATGTGCCTCTTTTGGCTCCTGTATAATACTGCCACTAACATCATCAGATCAACCTGCGCAGGCTCGTTCATATCCTCTCTTTCAGAATTAGAAATACAAAACCGTTGTTCTTTGTTTCCAAAGTTTTTAGTTTTGTAGTCTTAAAAACTTGGAATTTTGATAGGTCTATATACTTGTCATATCCATCATTTGGTTCCAAGTTTAAGTAGAATATATCAATCTTTCAATTCTTTGCAAAATAATTTTTAAGCAGCCTCCACTTCCAACCAAGAGGCTGTGAGTTCGAGTTGCCCCAAAAGCAAGGTGGGGAGTTCTTGGAGGTAAGGATGCCGAGGGTTTATTGGAAACAGCCTCTCTACCCTAGGGTAGGGGTAAGGTTTGCGTACACACTACCCTCCCCAGACCCCACTTGTGGGATTATACTGCGTTGTTGTTGTTGTTGACATGGTTTTTACATCCATTATAGAACAGAACCACATATTACTTGTTACAACTTATTTTAGCATCAGCAAGGGTTGTGTTTTTATGTTTTTTTCTAGCTATACACCTAGGGGTGTTCATGGTTCGGTTTGGATCGGTTTTTCCCTAAAAAGAAATCAAACCAAGTAAGTCGATTCTTAAAATGTTGGAACCAAACCAAACCAATTAAGTCGGTTTTTTAGCAATTCGGTTTTGGTCGGTTTTTATTGGTTTTTCGATTTTTTCGGTTATTTATCGGTTTTTTCTTAAATATGAGATATACACTACCAAACACATATTCCATAGCGATTACATTTTCAACGTAACACTAACAAACCAATTGTTCTTATGAAATATCTATCATTTACCATGATATACAAACAACAACAACTACCCAGTAAAGTCCCACAGAGTGGAGTCTGGGTCATTTACCATGATATATTAATGATAAATGAATCAAATAGTGATGAATAATTGAAGTCAATTAAAAATCAATTATTTTTAACATAAAGTAATTCTTGTACTTAGTAAAAAGCAAAATACCAATCAAACTGGAATGTAAAGGCAAAAAATTAGATTATTGCAATAACAAAGAACTAGACTAATATGTATCATAACATTTTAGAAACTTTATATAATAATATACATATATATATAGGTGTAATAATAAATTTTAATAACTACTTCTATAGTCGGTTTGGTTCGGATTTTTTCGGTTAATTTTTTTATTAAAACCAAAACCGAACCAACTTTGATCGGTTTTTTAAATTCAAAACCAGAACCAAACCAAACCTAAAAAGTATCGATTTTTTAGGTATGTTTGGTTCGGTTTTTTTGAACACCCCTATATACACCTTTTTGAACTGGTACTTGTAACATTTTGCATTTCCACATTTAATTATCTCGTACTTTATTCGAAAGGATTCGCTGTGGAAAGTTAACTGCTCTTGTCCATTAAAAGGATTAGATGTGTTTTCTCGTTCAATGATTAGTTTTTTCTTCTTGTTTATCATAATATTTGTTCTTCTTCTTGTCCCAGTCTTTGCCGCAGCTGAAAGAGGGATCAAGATGTGCATGATATGATGTTTGCTTGTTTGGGGTGCAATGGTCATGCCAATGTACACATAGCTCGGACTCTCAAAAAGTGTTGCCTCACCCATGTCGGATCTTCCAAAAAATGCACTAAATTTGGAGGATCCGACATGCACCCAACAACATATTTGAAGATCCTCGAGTAACATAGCTCTTAAGTTGGCAAACACAGTTGGCTGGGAATATGAGAAGATTCGGAGAACAGCCCCTATATGCATTATGTGGAACATTTGGCTAGAGAGAAATAGATGTTCTGAGGCATAGGATTCATCTGCGTTGTTATAGGATTTACTTACAGCTTGTTTGGATGGTTGTTACACATCGTTTCATAATGTATTGTATCGTATCGTAGTAATGTATCGTTTGATTGTTTGGATAGATTGTATCGTTTGCCGTTGTTTTATGATATCATGATATCAATGTTTGGATAGATTTGTATCGTTTGCCGTTATTTCATGATATCAATATTTGGATAAATTTTAGAGTTTGCTGTTGTTTCATGATATTAATGTTTGGATAAATTTTAGAATTGAGACGCAGTAGAATGCTGCATGTATAATGTTAACTTAAACATAGTGTTATATATGTATTTCTGCACCTGTTGTTAACGAGTTGCAGCACTCCTTAAATATATTCTGGTCAATTGGTAGAAATTCTGCCTCTTTCAACGAAAATCTGATCAGTCCATATAATTTTCTAGTTCAATGATTTGCATTTCTATAAACAAAAACATCAAAAGTGGGTTTAAAACAATAGAAATCTCGGGAGAAAGTAGTGATGATTGCCATGAATGCTGCCCTCAAAGATGTGTACAAGAAGGTCTTTGCCGATTTCTATCAACATGGTGCATCTCTTAGTAGAGGGGCGTGAAAGGTGGAGACTTTGACCGAATGAAATAGGGATCAATTGATAGACATTTTTCTTGAGGAAGAGAATCCAGGATAAAATGCTTACATAACAGAGAAGTAAGTAATGTAGAGAAAGTAAGTCTGGACATTATTATGTAAAGCATAATGAGATCTCTCTAACCTTTAGCAACAACAACCCAGTAAAATCCCACCCCTGGGGTCTAGGGAGGGTAGAGTGTACGCAGACCTTACCCCTACCCCAGAGGAGGTAGAGAGGCTGTTTCCGGGAGACCCTCGGCTCAGAGACAAGATCTCAACCTTTAGCAAATTGAAGATTAACAAAACAGTAGCAAATACTGGAAACAAAGAAGTGCAGAAAAAATAGAATCAAGTTTAACAGGGGTAGCAATGTACCAAGAAATTGCATGAGTTCATGTTATCATGTCTATTAACACGAATCGCCGGGGCAGCTCGTAGGTCCTTTAGCTTATAAGAACTATATCTGAAAAATGTGATTCCATAAGTGTTGTTTTGTACATCTTCTTGAAGTACTGGTCTGTACAATTCCTGGACAACTTGAAATAACGAACTATGTGAGCTTCTCCCGTTAACTTTATATATTGTGGTTTACATGTTTTGCTGTAATCCTGGAGCGCTCTTAGATACGACTCATGGTACACGTTCTAGGACCCGTTGTAGAGCCCTTTTTATTCCTTCTTGATTAAGTGATGTCGTCAGTTGTATTTCTTGCACCTGATCATTAACAATTATTTCAGATTTGCAAAAGGAGGCGTGGGTTGTAGAAGGGGGAACGCGTGAGGTGAAAGATGATACCTGTCTTCCAGCCCGAGCAAGTAGAGTAAACTGATCTCCAGAAGCTGGTGCCTGTCAGATGCGATAACAGATAAGATTGGAAATCTATTGTGCATAAATACTGTGAATCACATTTGGTTTATGTTTGACACAACTTACATTCGACAACCAAAGCTGTAAATCCTGTGAAACGACTCGCTTCTCAAATCCTTGTCGAGTAATTGTCACATCATATATGCTATTGAACAAAAACACACAACTTTGTCAGATTTGCTTCAATAATCAAGTGAATTAACCAGAAAACTGTCGTATAATGGTATATATACAAGGAAGCGCACGAATGAAGAATCAAAATATAGGCCAATTTAATCAAAGAGATGTTTTTAGCGAAGCTTCCTGATTGTTTGGATAAATGTTGAAGCCATAGTGTTCAAGTTCTAAACATCAGATCCGATGTTACCAAATGATCGTTTATGCCAAGTCCTCGTCCAACTTAAACCACCGGGCGTTGTTTAAAGTGGTAATGTCAAGGGACCATATCACGGTCTTAATGAGAAGTGGTGTCGCTTATGGATTAATCTTCAATTTTCACAACATGGCACGAGCACTTACAAGGATTCACGTAGTAGCAATGGAGTTGAAGTTTTCTAATTTATCTCTAGGTCTCTAAATTTTATTTTCAAATGATGAATTAATCAGCTCATAACCTCATTACGGAAGATGGACAAATACTTACCAAGACATTCGAGCCAAAAAAAAAAAAAAAGGGCAGCCCGGTGCACTAAGCTCCCGCTATGCGCGGGCTCTGGGGAAGTGCCGGACCACAAGGGTCTATCGTACGCAGCCTTACCCTACATTTCTGCAAGAGGCTGTTTCCACGACATTCGAGCACAAAAGGAGACAATTATCGTTCAAGCAAATAGGTCTAATAACATCTTCATATAATAGCCTAATGAAAGACTTAACGTCAAGAATTAAACTTCAAACATACCCATCTTCTTGCATTAGTTCTTCGATTATTGTTTCAAGCCCGGGAAGAGGCTCAATAACAAAGTTGCCATCCGAATCCAAGGAATTAGTGTCGACGGATGATTCCTGCAAGGTGTTGTAATTCATCAATAACAGTATTACGCAGCTAGAGAAAAAATTTAGATTTCAAGAAGGAGGCGACACCAGAATTCTATCATTTACACGTCTCACCTTATGAATTACTTTGTCCAGTGTTTCCAGCAATGGATCTTCCTCCAACTGTTTAATTGACAAAGTAATCCTAGATTTTTCTCTGCAATGTGTTCAGAGAAAATAAAAGAATTAAAAAAATCATTGCCTTTTAATTCAATCATATGGCAGACACGCTAGACATCTCAGCCTATCAAGTTCTATCTCAGCAGGCGATACTGTTTACAGAAAATGTTTGCTAGCAGTACTAGACGACACATCTACGTAAGCATGATCATGAGAAAATACCTGTCTATATTTATAATTTTGACTCTCACATCGTCACCTTCTGTAAGGATATCTCTCACATCATGAACTAAATCCCACGACACTTCTGAGACGTGGACAAGCCCAGTAAGGTGATACGATCCTGCATCACAGGTAAATAAGCATTACTCCTAGTTGATACGAAGATTGACGTAAGTACCGGAATAGTCAGGCTTAAAACACATCCCAACTGGGAAGTCAGGTCTCTCAAGAAAAGTACCATCTGGGAAGCGCAGATGAACAAAAGCACCATAATCCTCGACTGAACCGACTCTCGCTTGGAAAATGTCACCTACATTAATTTGATTAGAAAACTTTGACCAGCTAGCATCCTTTTCAGAGAAAATCAACCTTCTTTTGTCCTCATCAGCTTGGATTACCTGACAGCAGCCTAAATGTTAACTGATATTTGAATCGTAAAGGAAAGTCAAGATGAAGAAAATTAAATCCAAGTACATAAAATATATCCTTAAATTACTAAGCAAGACTAATACAACGAAAAAAATAGGTTGTTGGAATCAAAACGGATTATGTGGTCAATGGACCGATCCAGAAAGAGCAAAAGAATCATGGCGCAGTAAGTTTACATCATACTTGGTACTTCGCTTACAAGTAGCTATCCGATGTGAGATTCACAAAAAGGAAATCTTACCTTCTTGGAATTTTGCAACATTCTACAAACCTTAAGCACTAGAAATTATAATGTAGCATCTAAAATCTATGTTCCGAATCTTCAAGATGCACTATAAGTTCAAACCAAGGGATACTTTACAAGGGCAATGTGCATGCTTTAGATGAGAAGAAGTTCTTCATCAAGAATAGTATTTAAGTGATTAATATCGGTACCTTCACGGAGAGGACAGAACCGGTCAAGTCTCTTGCGATCTCTTGAATGGTCTTTTGTGGTTCTACAAAGTAATGCAAATAAGTAAGATAAACAAAACTTTAGGAATTAAATATCTTGTCAATCTTGTCTAGAAGATAATATGTTCTCCTAAGGATTGTAACCTATGTTGCGCGGACTCTCCAAAATGTTGCCGCACCCGTGTCGGATCCTCCAAAAACACACTACTTTTGGAGGATCCGACACGCACCCGGCGACATTTTCGGAGAGTCCGAGCAACATAGATTGTAACTCCATAGAAACAATACAAAGTAAAAAAAAAATCTAACGCAAAAGTCTATCTTCTCTACTTATGATTCCCTTGAAAATGACATACAATTGCAGATGGCAAACATTTTAAAAATGATGATCAAGCACAAAATAAACTAGAAAGGCTGAAGTTAGTACCTTTACAAGAGTAATAAGGGCTCATCTGCGGAAAAGGTAGAAAACCCACAAGAGAATAGAATCGAATTAGCAAACCACCACCATTGAAGCCTTCAACCTTGCCCTCGTATATTTGTCCCCTCTCACGGTATGTCTTTGCTGCTTTCCAATCAGCAGACTTCTAATTCTTTGTAGTAAAGGAGAACTACATTACATACACTTCAAACCACAATAATCTAAGGGAAGTAAAAAATAAGGTAATCTATAGTACTGAATCAAGTCACTCAGCAAAATCAAAAGAAATACAATCTAATTGTTTTTTAATATATTCATTATATACACGATATATATTACCAGTTGTGTAAGATACATGGCACTGTGGCCGTAATCATTTCTTGAACAACACTACTTGGATAACTCAATGGCACAATCAACACAACTTTATCTGAACCATGATTATGCTGAGACTTCTAATTACTTACCTCCAATTCCTCTTAAATCTAAATTCGGCTTATCCGATCGTGGTTCAAGTCAATCTATTTTCTCCACTCAGCTCTGTCTATAACTTTTCTGCCATTTTCTTGATTCATTATATGTATCTATTAACAAAGTAAATGTAAACTCCTCAAACAACTACTATATAAACCATGATTACCCCCTCCCTCCCCCGAATACACGGCTATGAAATTGTGTTGCTCGTCAGAGCATCATAGTGGAGAAAACAACTAAAAATAAAATATGAATTTTGCATTTACATTGGACTGCCCTTTAACAAATTAACTACCAAAATGAAATAGGGTTGCTTAATTTCTTTTTCATCCTAAGTTCCAAGACTTCACTTTCAAAATCTTTTCAACTTCAAGATTCTTAATTTCCTCATTTTTCTTATCAGCCAAGAAAAAGACTTAGAAACAACAAGAACTACTACTACGACTACGACTTTAGTCCCAAACAAGTTGGGGTCGACTACATGAATCCTGACATTTCCATTTAAGCTCAATTCATTTCATCGCCATACCAACAACAACAACCCGGTGAAAATCACACAAGTGGGGTCTGGGGAGGTTAGGATGTACGCAGCCAAAGGCGGATGCAAGGCATTGGTACCGGGTTCAACTGAACCCGGTACTTTTGGCGCGGAGCATAAATTTATGCGTAAAAATTCAATAATATTGCAATATATAGCAATATGAACCCATAACTTTAAAAATACAATGAGTCAATGCTAAAAACTTTACAGGTTGAACCCATAAAACTTAAATCGTAGATCGCCACACAGCCTTATCCTACCCTGAGAGGGTAGAGAAACTGTTTCCGACAGACCCTCGGCGAAGATGGAACAAGCGTCGATAGCAAGACAATATATTTAGAAAACTAAATTGAAGATAACAATGAAGAATATATGAAAGAAGTACCGATAGCAAGTTCATCGCCAACAACAACAACGACCCAGTAAAATTCCACTAGTGGAGTCTGGGGAAGGTAGGGGAAGGTACCCTACTACCCGACGAGTAGAGAGGTTGTTTTCGAAAGACCATCGGCTCAAGAGGACGAAAAGCAAGTTCATTGCCATACCACATAAAATAAAAGTGAAAAGAAATGAGTTAAATAAGAATAAAGGGTCTCACCCGATCTTGTTTGATCTCATCAGAGGCCAAAGATTGTTGATCAACTCCATCAATCTTAGCATTACTAGTAGAAACTGAAACTCTAGGACTTAATAAACAACCCCTTTTGAGAAAACAACTACTAAGTGAAAAATTCACATGCAATGGGCTTGAATTAGCTGAAAAACAACAAGAATGATGAATTGAAACAGAATCACTAGTAAAGAATTGTGAAACAACTGTGGCTGCTGTAAAAGCAGGCATTATTTCTATGATTTTGTATTGATAAATCAAGAATTGAACAGAGAGGGGAAAAGGGGAAGATTGAGAGTGTGGAATTGAAGTTAATTTTATGTAATTTTGGAAGTTTTTTTTTTAATGGTTTTGAGTGTGTGGATTTGGTTTAGATTGACGTGTGAAGAAGGAGAACACATTTGTTCTAAGATGTTTTGGATCATCCATGTGTCATCTTGTAGGTCCTTTTTGTGGGACCCTAATCTATCTTTTCCTAGTTTTGGATAATTTATTTGTCAATCACTTGTTGAGAAATTAAACATAGTAATATATATTTAAATTAAATGTCAAAGTATATTTAAACATAAAAAAACTTGGGGGATTTGCATTTATACCCGTTTTTTGGGTCAAGTTTTAACTTATACCCACTTTACAAAAATGAATTGCAAGCGTACCCACTTTTCGCATAAACTTCAGACATACGGGCCTGAAGTAGCAAAGGCAATCACATAAATTTCGGCATTCTAGGAGACGGGCCTGAAGTTGTTTGTAATTGTTGAACTTAAGCATTCTACTAGCTGAAGTTTTGTCCTGGATTCAATAGTTTTGTCGTAAAGCTTTTTCAAAAACTTCAGCAAAAGATGCTGAAGTTATTTAGTTCATTTATAAAAACTTCAGCACTAAATAAGCTGAAGTTTTGTCCTTGATTCATTAGTTTTGTCATAAAACTTTTCAAAAACTTTAGCAAAAGCTGCTGAAGTTATTTAGTTCATTTGTAAAAATTTCAACACTAAATAAGCTGAAGTTTTGTCCTGGATTCATTAGTTTGGTCATAAAGCTCTTCAAAAAACTTCAGCAGCAAATTTCAACACTAAATAAACTGAAATTTTGTCCTATATTCATTAGTTTTGTCATAAAGCTTTTTCAAAACCTTCAGCAGAAGATGCTGAAGTTATTTAGTTCATTTGTAAAAATTTCAGCACTAAATAAGCTGAAGTTTTGCACATGTAGCAGGAAGGAGGCCCCTGAAGTTGTAAAAATTAGGGCATAGGTTAAATAATTTTAAAAATATGGGTATAGGTTAAATGGGGGCGACCAAATAGGGCGCCCAGTGCAACTTTTACAAAAACTTACTACTCCCTCCGGCCTAAAATATGTGGTTTTTGGACTTTTTTGGTAAAAATAGCACTGGCTAGCTAGTTTTCAAAATGGTCATTCAAAAATAACTAGCGTTTGCAAAGTCATTGAAAAATAGCCACCTATTTTGCTGCAACATGGAATGTTCTAGCATAATATACTGGAGATTGGTGCACGTGTGTATGAACTTCCAGCATATTATGCTAGAACTCCAACACACGGAAAGTTTCAGTATAATATACTGGATCGGTATATTATAGTAGAACTCCAGTATACTATACTGGAGTATTTTTCCGGATTTTGGACAGTGTTTTCGTTCAGATTTATCTTTACACGAAAAGTGGCTAAATTTCAATTACTTTTGAAACGATGGCTGTTTTTGAATAACCACTTGTAAATCTAGCTATTTTTAAATTTCTCCCATTTTTTTGTGGTCCTAAATAAGTAATTTTTCTAGATTTAAAGAATGAATTAATTAGTTTTTTCCTACATTGTCCTTGGAGTAAATAATGTTAGAGTATGTGTTAGGAATGTTTATGTAAAGAGATAGTAAAGGTTAATATGGTCAATTTCAGTACTATTTAATTTTAAAATGTAGATGTCTTTATCTGTTTGAAAACAGCCAAAAAATAATTTATTATAAACCGGAGGGAGTAGTACTTATATGCAAAAAAATTAATAAATTGATAATTCAATTTTCTTGAAACATTAAAAAGTAGTAGTTTTATAATTTATTGTGAAGTGATTAAAATTGAAATAGAAGAGCATTAATTTATTGTAAAGCGATTAAAATTTAAAATAGAAGAGCAATTAACATTACCGTTAAGAATGTGGATGACGATATTCCTCCACCCTTTAATCAGAAGGATGGATCTTCTTATTCATATTAAGATATTCTCCGGCGGAAGTTTAAAAATAGCTAGATTTATAAGTGGTTATTTAAAAATAGTCACAATTTCAAAGTAATCGAAATTTAGCCATTTTTCATGTAAAGATAAATTTGAACGAAAATACTGTTCAAAATCCGGAAAATACTCCAGCATAATATATTGAAATTTCAGTATAATATACTGGAGTTCCAGTATAATATACCGGCCCAACATAATATGCTGGAAGTTCATACACAAGTGCAGCGATCTCCAGTATATTATGTGGGAACTTTCCGTCTTGCAGCAAAGCAGTAGTTATTCTTCAATGATTTTGCAAACACTAACTATTTTTGAATGACCAACTCGAAAACTGGCTAGCCTGTATTATTTTATTATGGAATAAATTTTATTAAATTTAAGCATAAAATCTATACCAATATTAACTCGTAAACACATAATCGATTACTAGAGAACAGTAATCCCAAATTTTATATTAAAACAAGTATTCTAATCCCGGTAATTAAATGGGAAGGTGTTCATACTCACAACTATCAATTTCACAAGTGTACCAAAAAATTCTAAGAAATTTTATTATCAATAAAATTGAGTTTCTAAAATGTCTTAAAATGAGCATGTGCATATAAAATGGGTAATAATTTTCTTATTTAATCTCGGAAAGGGGAAAAAATGAAACATTAGTAGGTAAAAGATAGTTTTTTTTGTTGCTCATTCGGTATATTTATATTAGAACCCGATTAAATTTGAATTTGTGTCAAAAAATTTCATATTGGAAGATAAAGTGCTTCTTAATAAAGGTGACTACATACTCAATATTGAAATACGAGACCTCTGACTAAGGATAAAAAGAATTTACCGCTATATCAGATCCCTTATTGGCAGGGGCGAAGCTAGAGTGCGTGAAGCGGGTTCGGCCGAATCCTGTAATTTTGATTCAAACTCTGTATTTATTTTAAATTTTTTATTAAATATATACAAATTGTTAATTTAAAACTTAATAATATATCAGACGATTAGAATCTCAAACCTATAAACTTGAAATTATGACTCCGCCCCGCTTATTGGCAGAGTAAAAGATGGCTATGTAGCAACAAAGCAAGTTCAAAAGAAAGTACAAAAAGGTGAATTTGGATATCATAAATCTATGGATGTGGCTTGGAGTTGATAAAGGAAAAGGTAGTGTGGTTGGCCTTTTAAGTTATTGATTGATGATGTCTTTGTTTTGCGCGCGTGTCTGAAACGGCACGCTTCCCATTATAGTCCATTATTATTATTTCGTCCATTTTATGTGTTTTAACGAAATTTAATACTTTCTCTGTTTTCTCATGTAAAGGTAATGATTAGATACAACATTAATAACATACCTAATAGTATGAGCTTATAAGTGAGACTTGAAGAAGATAGAAGACTCATAACTTATGTAAAGTAATAATAATAATAATAATAATAATAATAATAATAATAATAATAATTTTTTCGGTTCATTTTAAGTGAAGTTTTTTATTTTTTCAAATATTAAGAAGGAATTAACTTCTTCTTTCCAAAGTTACCTTAGAGGTAAAGACTTTAGGAGAGTAGTTTGTTATATTTTTAATGAGCAAATTAAGGTTAATATGATCAATTTTATTATTAATTAATGCTAAAATGTGTATTCTTTAATATGTGTGAAAATAACTAAAAAAATCACTTAAAGAGGGAATATAAATAAATAAATAAATAAGAGGGAACAAATGCTCTAAACTAGAACCATCTCCTCCCACATAAAAGAGAGAAATTGCTCGACTACCTATTGACCTTCTATCGTAATTTTAGCCTTCATGCTATTCTATCTAGGCCAGCCTAAGATGTGTCACGTTATGTCTAATCACTTTTCCCTAGTTCTTCTTCGGCTACCTCTATTTTTCTTGGACCTTGCTAACCTCTCGCATCTTCTCGCTATGGGCATCTAGGTACCTCCTTTTTCACATCGCAAAACCACCTCAACATTGCTTCCCTCTCATCTTGTCTACCACGGAGACCACTCCAACCATGCTTCGTATATTTTTGTTCTTAATCTTTTCTTTCATGGTATGCTTATACATCCAATTAAATATCCTCATTTTCGCTACTTTCAAATATGAAGATTAAAATAATGTTAATAAATTTTTAAATTTATAATTTAAAATATATTATAAATAGTTGTGTGATTATAAATCATCAAAGTCAGAACATGATATGAAAGCTAAAGTTAATTCATCTTGATATAACAATGTGTTATTCCTAAAAAGATTAGTGTCGTTATCTAATTATCTTAAACTAAATGCGTCTATATCAATGCAACATATACCACTTGAACGTTGTTATTTTGGCGTAATGGCTTACTGGTCACTTAGATTTGTAGGGCATTTGAAAGATGATACATGAACTTTTAACTTTCCATTTGAACATTCGAATTCATGATTCCCTTAACTATTAAACACAATTGACCGTTGACCATGCCCATGTGATGTCAATTCGTCCTAATCAGTCTGTTGCATGAGGAACGGGACGCTTGGGAGCGTAGAGCCCTCTTCCCTACGGACAACTATCCAAAATGGTATTTATTTAAGTGGATTCTTATTCATTCATTGTAAAATGCATTATCCCTCCATTATATATAATTTGAAGCTCCATTCCTTCGTTTTTCTATAATCTAAAGCTTTACTCAATTTTTTTTTCTTTTTCCAGACCTTGAAAATGATGCAAAGTCATGTATTTTGTCATTGTGGAGTTGAAGCTAAGTTTTGCATCACTTGGAAGCCAACAAATACAAGAAGAATGTTTTATGGGTGCTCAAATTATGGTCGAAACAATTCTTGTCATTTTTTGAGGTGGTTCGACTCACCTCTTCCAGATCACTATAAACAAGTGATTTCAGGGTTGTTATCAAGAATTAGAAAGAGTGATCGAGTACATCGTAGGAAGAGGACGAACATCATTGTAACTTTAATTGTTGTATTAGCACTAATCACTGTAATTTCTTTCTTAGTCTAGTTAGCATTAATCATTGTCTTCATAACTATATGTACATGATAATGACAAAATGTATGGTGTATTTTTGTGGAATGAAAGAAATGTTTTGACATAAACAAGCAGACATATAAACAACCAAGTTTAATTAGCCTTCTTGGTTGACAAAATTAGCTACTGAAAGTTGTCTAGTAGCAGAAACAGTTTAAATAGGACACCCCTTTTTATTATGACCTATTGTCTTACAATGAGAGCATGTCATTGGTATCCGTTTCCTTGATCTCTTACCAAACTTTTTTTAGGTTCATCTTGAGATTTTTATTTTTATTTTTCTTTGGTCTACAAGGCATCTTAGTAATTATAGGAGGCTCAACAGTGGGATTCTGAGTTGATGGACGTCGCGACCCTTTTTCCCAAATACTCCTTTCGGGGCCGGTTAAAAGGGTTTATGAAATTGGTTGAGACAACTCATTCATTTTGAAAAAGGGATTTGCATGTTTTGAAGAGTCGCCACCTAACGATTTTAAGGTGTGTTAGGGCACCTACTGGAGTTCATTTACAACTACGTTTGATAACTAGAGACAGGGTAAGGGCATGAAACTATCCTAAGGGGAAGTTGTTAGGCATCACTCACGATCCACAAGTGTGGTTCCCGACAAAATAGCATTTATGAATTTGTACAACTAGCAAACAAACAAATATTTTCCAAATAGTAGGGGATCTTAGTCTAAGTACACATATGTTTGAAAACAGTTAATAGAGAGATAGGTCTTGAAAATGATTATAGTCTAAACATGTATATGGAGTAAGAGTATCATATGTTTGTTTGTAATATGGATCACATCAATTCAATACACGGTGTGACACTCCTCTAAGAGGGGCTATACGTGGTATTAGCGCACCTGTCATCATATCCATATCTACCCTTTCCCCATCCCGTGAAGGTAATTAAAGCGAGTGCTGGTCACGACCTCTATTGCATGTTGTTACCCGTCCCTTCCTATTAGTATCGGAGGAACTTAGGTCTTCTATCCTATGAGGGAGGTTCTAGGAAGAACCTCAGGTTTTAAAGGTAAAATACTAAGGCGACATATAGAAAAACAGATAAGACTGCAGATAGGGGATAACATATTACAGGAAAGGGTCAAGTACCTCCACAGATAATACAAAGGAATCAGCATGACTCAAACACAGTTAAGGTCCTGGGTTTAAATTCAGATCCTAAAGCATGGTGTCTAAGTGATAACAACAGAGAGACAGATTTATTGCATAACTCAGAGAGGAAGTCCCAATCAGTTTTGCCTACTAATTTTAAGCATGCTGATAGTTAGACAGTTCCAGTTTTTATTTTTTAAGGTTGATTACCTAAGGCTTGCTTAGGAGTATGATCATATGCAACAGTTATCAGAGTTTAACAGTTTTAGGTTGTTACACCTAAGAGCATGCAGTTCTAAGTGTTGTAGAATATACATGAGTTATTACCACTTGTTAGAGCGGGGTGGACTGTTCATATTCTTTTATGAATCAGTAATTAGACTAAGTGTAATTAAGCGAGTGTGATCCTGGAACATGATATCTAATGCAAAATGATGCACATGCAGAATCACTAAAACATGATTTCTAAATGCACACAAAATCATAACATTGTGCACAGTTTCAGAATAGACAGAAGTGATAGTTTGTTTTTAATGTTGTTCATCCTAGAACATGATTTCTAAGTGATAGTCGTAATGAGATGCTTAAATGGTATATATGAATCCTAGGGAACATGGTATATAATGCATGTCATGCTTCGTGTGTATGATTCCTAAACATGAATTTTATTGCGCACAGAAAAAAGTAAACCTAGGAGCATGATTTTTACCCTTGGCTATACTACTGCATGTATATTACCCTCCCCTTTTCACTATCCAACCCCAGAGTTGTTTACAAATAATTATTACAGACCATTGAGCATGAATTATATAACTGAAATAGGAAAAATAAGAATTTATCTATAGGGAGCCTGCAGTATAGACCCATATCTCCATATCCTCAATGCCAAGTAGTGTTTCATAGCCTTTCTCACAATCCGGGTGTGTCAGAGTTCCCTAAGGACCTCAAGGGATCTCGAGCATTGCTCACACCCAGATTTCATAGCCATAGTAGAGTAAGTGTAGTGTGGAAGGGACAACCTTAGTGTGTCAGAGTTCAGAGGGAGCTCAAGGGTCCCAAAGCAATGCGCATACTAAAGGGGCAGAACTTAAGGGTCTAGGAGTAGAGTGAGAGTGTTTGACATAGTTTTGAAAAGTTTTGGTAGGAAAAACGATTTGAAAAGAGACTTGTAAAAATATAGTTTTGTAAAATAAAGGAGAACTGAACTTAGTAAAATAGCTTTTATAGGAGCAGGATAATTGACACACAATAGACCCAAATACAGAACCAAAATAGGTTCAGTAATATTCACAGACCACATACCCAAGTTAGGTTCAGTACCACAAACATTCATCCAAGGGGTAGTGGGGATTGGGGACACATTGAGCACAAAATAGTGAACATATAGCAGGAAGAAATGCATAGAGGTACAGAGTAAAAGCTCTAAAGGGGTTCATAGGATTGGGGTATAGCATAGTTCAGGGTCAGCATCGGAACAACTTAAAGAGTATCAGTAGAGTATGCCCTAATCAAAACCAGTATACAAACATAGGAATAGAGTAGAGTATGTTGAAACAGGTTTCAATTTCATAAAGACATGTTTATCATAAAAGGTAAAGCATAACTTAACATACAAGGTGAAGCAAGAGATTTTAATTACATGTTGGACAACAAAATAGTAGATAGAAGCATATTAGAAACACAATGAATTGAAGCAGCAAAAGAAACATGTTGGTTTGGGAACTGGAATTTGAATTAGAACATACAAGTGAAAAAGATAGTAAACACAAGGTAGGGAATATGAGAGCACAATAGTTATCCTTGGCTTGCAGCTGGCTAACTTAGAACAATAACAAGTAGCACAAAAAAGAGAGCAGAAAGTTTAATTGTGAGAAAGAGAGTTATTGAACCAGTGTATTCGTGTCTTGTGTTAATGAAAAGCAATGTATATATAGTTTGAAAACAGGTAGCAAATAAGATAGGAATCAAAGTTAATCAGTAATTATGGGATTGCGTATCAATTAGTATAAATCAGCATAGATACTCCCTTAATTGAAGGAGTTAAGTTCAAACAGTTAGTAGGAATATGATAAATAAGGAAAAATACCATATATGACTGAAATATATCACATAATGAAATAATTTCAGTATAGTAAATATAGAACAAGTAATTAGTCTAGGTTCAGAAAATCTAATTAAAGAAAGGTCTGTAAGAATCGATTAACAGTAGAATCAATCACATAATAAGGCAAGAGAATAACTCACAGGTCAAAAATCAGTAAGGGATATTACCATAAGAGATCAGTGAATGACATTAATCCCAAGGAATCAAGGATTCGAATAAGAATAACACAGCTAAGGGAAAGTAACACGGAATAAACACATAATAGGCAAGGAGAGGTTAACATTGAAACCCTATTAAGCACAGTGGGGTAAAAATAACGTAAAATCATGAATTTGCATAGAATATAGTAAATGATTAAAATAAATAACAGAATAAACATGATACGAGCAGAGGCAACAAGGATCAGAAATCCTAATGAAAAAAATAGGGTAAAGTCATAGAAAAACTCATAACGTTCATGAGAAACAAGTACATCCAGATTAAACGAGCAAAATCATCAAAAACAGACTCAGAATCCCAGGGTTAAGACCAAAATTAGGGTTTTCAACATAATGAATTAGATAAAAGAAAAAACTTGAATAAACCGTCAAAATATAGTAGAAATCATAGAATAATATTGAAAATCAGAGGGAAGCTGCTTTAAAAAAAGGGGTTAAGAAACCCTAGTTTGAAGATGAAAAGTCACCTTGAAGAAAAATCGGAAAATCTTTCAAGGAAACAGTAAAGTAACTCATGATACACCTAGATCTATTACAAATCTAAGAAAAATCAGGGCTAGTGATTAAGGTTTCGTAGAGAAAATCCAAAGAGAAAGAGAACCGGCTAAAGAACCACTGGTTCTAACCAAAAATGGAGGAAATCTTACTCGGACGACCGTAGATAGCCGGAGAATGGCATGAAAGGTCATAGGTGGGAGTTGAACCCCTCCAGGTTCTCTTAAGGGCCTTAGGACAGTGTCAAGCCGGCATGGGGGTAGAGACATAGGGTAAGAGTGGTGAGAACTCATGGTTTCCGGCAAGAGAGGTGGCCCAAAAAGGGAGACTGAAATCAACGGACGGGGAAAAGTGGGAAGGTTCTAGAGAGAACCAGAGAGACGGTGAGATAAATAAAGTGGGAGAAATGAATGGAGTGGGGTAGTCTTTAGGGGTTAATTAAGGAAAGGGTTAATCTGGCCCGTTGATTTGAATTAATCAGCGGCTCATATTGAATGGGGGATTGGGTCGGGTAGGCTGGGCAATGGGCATGGAGGTGTTTGGGCCGTTCAATTCGGGTTGGGGTCCGAGTAGAATTGAATTAAAAGTGGTTAGATGTTAAATACCCATAAAATAGATAAATAATTAATAAAAATGCCTAATAATTATATAAAATGAAATTAAGGCTAAATAGATGAAATTAAAGTGATTCATTGGTATTAGAAATATAAAATGACTGATTATTGAATTAAAATAGCATAAAATATATAATTAGGCTATAATTGCAAAGTTATTGCAATTATAGCCAAGTAATGCTAATTAGGCTAATTTGTGAAACAATTTGGCCTTAATAGGACCTAAAATGATATATTAAAACAAGACATGCTTTGAAATAATTTGTAATACAATTTGTGGTTAATTATTGGAGATAAAAAAATACTGATAAATTAGAATAAATTAATAAAAATGTTGGAAATTATAGAAAAAATATCAATTGTTATAAAAACTAATTTGAAGGTATATATGCAAGTTTTAAAATAATTTGAGAAAAAATTGGGTGTCAACAATGGCCACGTTTCCATGTTGGTTACTGGCTGTATGTAACAACTGAAAGCCTTCAGGTATGTTTCTTTCTTGTACCAGTGAACAACATAGTCAGCAGGCTCAAATCTCTTAAAAAATATTGCACACATTACATAGGAGCATGGTATTCCTTTGAGATGCCATGATCCGCATGTGCATGTATTGTTGATAAAGTCAACAATATGTTTATAAATCTCATGTTGTATCTCATACCCAGTGTCCACATTCCATTTAAATTCATGCTTAACTGCATATTGAGATTGTTCCTCTGTGTACCCCATCATAAGAGATACATCAAAAATCCTCCTTGTTGCAAATTCTCTCATGGTAGCCATCCCCTCCATCACCTTCACCCTAATCTCTTCTAACATGGCTATGATAGATTTGTGCCTAGAAGATAGGATCCAACTGTGAAAAGCCTCACATATGTTGTTCTCCACATAATCACATTTACTCCATTCTCTAAAGAATGCTCTACACCAACATTGTTTGGGGTATCTCAGTAAATCCTTAGTGATCTTATTGTCACCCAATTTTACCAACTCAACTATCTTAGCCTTCAGAAATGTTCCAAACGAAGCCCTTGCACAGGCCCGAAACTTCTTCCTTTTTTCCTCACCTTTTCACTTTTGTTTCATGTTGTTCTATATATGTCTTCCACACGTTCTGTGCTTAGCATTTGGCGTCAGCTTAGCCACAGACTGAGCAAGTCCCTTAAGCAACAAGAAAAAGAGTTAGAATATCATAAACATATATAAAGTAATTATAGGAAGAATATGGGTGAAATATATACCTTCTGCATATCAGAAAATGATGGTCAACGCTTCACCTTGGGATTCTGTGAGCTGCAAATCATGTATCAGACACCTAAAAAATCATGACCATGTGTTCTTTGTTTCCTTTTCAACCATTGCCCAAGCGACATGGTACATTTGGTTGTTACTATCTTTACCAATATATGATAGTAGCTCCTCTTTACACACACCCTTCAAAAATGCTCCATCAAAGGCAATAATATTTCTATATCCTTCCAACCAACCTACTTTGTAAGCAAGTAGAAAAATGTAGATCCCCACAAATACCCCTTCACTGGTATTGTCTTCTTTGAAGTCTTCACAACAACATTGCTTTCAAGATTTGTAGACCTCAGCATGTCAGGATAATTATATATTCTAGCAAACTCCTACTTGTAATCACCCAGATACTTACCCATGACCTGATGTTTAGCCCTAGCCCATATGAACTTTCCCACATACACACTATACTTTATCCTAATCAAATCCTGCAACTTCTTAAGCTTTATGACTAGTTGGTTGATAATCTTGTCCTTGAAATGTTTAGCTACAAATGTTGTATTATCCATCTTGTTTCTGGTTTCTCTAAAACACTTATGAACAGGATGGTAGTTGCTGACAATGAAATTCCATGTTTGTCCCTCCAAGATTCCTAAAATATTCCATCTGCATTTTGTTGAGTTCACATATTTTGCCCTAACCCTATGTTGCTCATTAGGCCTCAACTTAATTTGAATCTTCTTTGTACAGCATACTTGCAAAGCAGTTTTGAACTATTTAAAACTTTCAAAAATCATTTCGAATTTGGAACAAATTTTCTTGCAAGTAGGATCAAAGTATACCCTGTTGTTGTATCTTCTTAGTTGAGGGTTAAGCACCCCCTCTTCTTCAACTACTTCATCATCTGTATCCTCGCTGCCTGGATCTGAACTGTCCAGACATTGCTCATCCCCTCCCAACTTCCTAGCATATTTGGAACCCCTATCCATACACATGTCTTCAAACCCAGGGTCTGTACCTACAAGTCGACTAGGTATCTCATCAGTATTAACTTCACCAGATTTTAATTTACTACTCTTTTCATTCACTTTAGCTTGTCTAGCAGCAACAACTTCATGTTCTAGGTCACTTGTCTCTTCATTAATATCTTAATCACCACCATATAATGAATCATCGTATCATCATCATCATCATCAGAAATAGCCTCATAATCACCATCCACACTCTCAGTACTTCCCTCATCACCCTGATAATCAGTTGCTAAATAAAAGTTGTAGAACTCACCTTCATCTTTAATAGACTCTTTTGTATCCTCTTCTATATCAACAACTCTCTCTTTACCCTTCTCATGAGTGTTATCGCCCTATTTGTATCATTGTTAGGTTTGTGTGCTGCCCTAGCATTAACATCACTTGTTTGCCAGTGTGGCATTTCATTAAAGTCACATGGTTTAACATCAGTGGGGTCCACATTTATACCATCACTACTCAACATTTCATCTAGTTCCAAATCAACACATGGTGTATTAATCATGTGACATAGATATACGTCAATAAAATCCCCATCCTTAAGGTCTTTACACAAATCTAACACATCAAAATCATATTTCAGAAATCTAATTTCTCTTTTTTGATTAATTTTAAATGCATATTTATCTACTGTTAGTACCTCATATCCTTAGCCCACTCATTAAAATGAATTAATGAATGGGTTAGCTACCAAAACAAATTAGAACAACTGGCCAAATTTTCCCATTTACATACCTCATAAATGGGATAGCTATTAACCACCCTAGATGATGAAACTGTAATTTCACATAGACAGCCGTTGAAACTTATAAAAAAAGAGGCCAAGTTAGATACATTTTAACCCTAACAGGCCATAAACTTTATCAAAGTGGGAGACAAAAATATTTTGATATGCAAAAAAGCCCTAATTTTTAAACCCTAAATGCCAGATCAGTCGTGAAAAAGATAAAATCCCTAAAGTAAAGTGAATATTCGACTGTTTTCCCCAAAATTCCTAATATAAAATCCCAAATAACAACAGATAATTTGTGCATGCAGATAAAAAATAGCTTTGACTATCACACATTACCTACATTATTTCATAAGTAATTAGATGACAAAAGAGAAAACGACATCAAAAGAGACAAAATTCCAAAAGTAAAGTGAAGATTTGACTATTTTCCCCAAAAACCCTAATTTAAAATCCCAAATAACAAATAATTTATGCATGCAAATAGAATATAGCAGAATATAACATAATATTTCATAAGAAAATATATGACAAGAGAAAACGATATCAAAAGAGACAAACTAACCTTGACTGGAATCGAAAGCACATACCAAACGAAGCTCGATCAGGACGAGATTAACAAATAATAAACGAAAACAATATGATTGGGTGAGTGATTAATCGATTTTGGAAGGGGGTGACTAGTTTTTCAGGCCATTACTAACCTAGGTTTACGAGGGGAGGATTTGGTTATAGAGAGGTGAAAGACGAAATTAGCATTTTTAGGTAGGTCTATTGAATAAAATCGGGGGGACCCCAATCAGTTGTGTTTTGTTTTTGCGCCCTTAACGTGTAATAAATCCATTGGTCATTTGCTGCCTGGATGGACACGTCCACGTAAGCTCAAGTTTAAGTGGCCAGGAAGTCACTACGCTTTGTTGTTTTACCGTGTTACTCCCATAAGAGAGTGAATGTCGAACTTTGTTATTTTACACATATCATGTATTCCCATATGAAAGTGATTGTTATAAAGAATAACATAATAATGTTGAACTTAAAAAATTAATATTCTTATTGAAATAAATTAAAAATAAAAGTAAGACACATAAATTATCGAGCAAATAACAATCTAATTATGTACTCCCTCGTACCAATTTATGTGATGCACTTTCTTCTTTAATCTATCTCAAGAAAATAATATATTTTCGTATTTAGAAAAATATAACTCTATTTTTTCCATTTACTTTAATAAGATAATTTTTAACCATATAACTATTTATAGCCTATTAAAATCTCAACCTTTAAAAACAACAACAACATACCCAGTAGAATTTTACTAGTAGGGTCTGGTAAGAGTAGAGTGTACGCAGATCTTACCCCTACCCCGAAAAGGGAAGAGAGGTTATTTCCAGGAGACTCTCGGCTCAACAAGAGATACAATAATATGATAAAAAAAACAAGAGAAAAGGCATGTAACAACAAAAGATGCCAGAAAGAAAATAATAACAACGAAGAAGTGAAAGGACAATAACACAAAACTATGCAAAACAACAATGTGAACACAACATAGGCCGCTAACAAACCTACGCGAAACTCTATCAGACTACCCGGTACAAAGAGAGAATAGCTCTCGACTACCCCCTAGCCTACCACCCTAATGCTCGACCTCCACATGTTTCTATCAAGAGCCGTGTCCACGAAAATATGAAGTCGCTTCATGTCCTACCTGATCACCTCGCCCCAATACTTCTTAGGCCTCCATCTGCATCTTCTCGTACCTGCCAAAGTCAACCGCTCACACCTCCTAACCGGTGCATCTAGGCTTCTCCTCCGCACGTGTCTGAACCATCTAAGACGCACTTCCCGTATCTTGTCGTCCACGGGAGCCACACCCACCCTCTCCCGAATATCTTCATTCTGAATCTTATCCAACCTAGTGTGCCCACACATCCATCTCAACATCCTCATTTCTGCTACTTTCATCTTCTGGATATGTGAATTCTTGACCGGCCAACACTCAGCTCCATACAACATGGTCGGTCTAACCACCGCTCTATAGAACTTACCTTTGAGTTTCGGTGGCACATATTTATCACATAGGACTCCAGACGCTAACCTCCATTTCATCCACCCGCCCCAATATGGGGCGTAACATCCCCGTCGATCTCCCCATCTCCCTGGATAATTGGCCCTAAGTACTTAAAACCTTCTCTCTTGAGGATGATCCTGTGAGTCAAGCCTGACTTCCACATCCGCTTCCCCCCTAAACTTACATTCCACATATTCTGTCTTAGTCCTACTCAACTTGAAACCTTTAGACTCCAGAGCTTGCCTCCATACCTCCAATATCCCATTAACGTCGCCTCGTGTCTCATCAATCAGAACTATATCATCAGCGAATAACATACACCATGGCACCTCTCCTTGGATATGGTGTGTCAGTGCGTCCATTGCCAGGAAAACAAGAATGGGCTGAGTGCAGATCCTTGGTGTAACCCCATAACCACCGAAAAAGGCTTTGAGTCACCTCACACAGTCCTAACCCGAGTCATAGCTCCATCATACATATCCTTTATCGTCCTAATGTAAGCCATTGACATACCTTTCACATCCAGACACCTCCAAAGAACGTCCCTAGGGACCTTGTCATATGCCTTCTCTAGGTCAATAAATACCAAATGCAAATCCCTCTTCCTATCCCTATATAGTTCCATCAACCTCCTGATAAGGTGGATAGCTTCCTTAATAGAACGACCCGGCATGAACCCGAACTGGTTTTCCGATATAGACACCGCCCTCCTTATCCTCCCTTCCACCACCATTTCCCAAACTTTCACGGTATGACTTAGTAACTTGATACCCCTATAGTTGTTACAATTTTGGATATCCCCTTTGTTCTTGTACACCGGAACCATTGTACTCCACAACGACTCATCAGGCATCCTCTTTGTCCTAAAGATAATATTAAACAACCTAGTCAGCCACTCCAAGAATGCCCTACCCGCATATCTCCAAAACTCTACTAGAATCTCGTCTGGTCCGGTCGCTTTGCCCCGACTCGTCTTACCCATCGCACCCACGACCTCCTCAACCTTAATGCGCTTATAATACCTAAGGTCTCGGTGACTCTTGGAGTGCCCCAATTGCCCTAACACGATGTTTCTATCCCCTCTTCATTCAGAAGTTAATGAAAGTATGACTGCCATCTTTGCCTAATATGGGCCTCTTCCATCAATATTCGATCGTCCTCGTCTTTGATGCACCTCACTTGATCCAAGTCGTGAGACTTCTTCTCTATCGCTTTGGCCAACCGAAATAACTTCTTATCCCCACCTTTGCCCCGAAGTTTCTCATAAAGCCGACCAAAACCAGTAGTCTTAGCCTCTGTGACTGCTAATTTCGCCTCCTTCCTAGCCTCCTTATATCTTTCTCTATTCGCTTTCCTCTGATCCTCGTCGATGCTCTCTACTAACTTAATGTAAGCCTCTTTCTTGGCTTCCACTTTACCTTGGACCACGTTATCCCACCACTAGTCGCCTCGGTGTTCGCCAAACTAACCTTTCGAAACTCCCAACACCTCTCTTGCTGCCTCCCTTATACAGTCCACCGTCGTCGTCCACATATCGCTAGCGTCTCCACTACTCTTCCAGGCACCCATATTCGTCAACCGCCCCTCCAACTCATGCGCATTATCCTTAGACAAAGCTCCCCACCCGATCCTCGACTGACCCCCTACAAACCTCTTCTTCCTCTTCATCAAGATACCGACGTCCATCACTAAGAGCCTATGTTGAGTTGCGAGGTTCTCACTCGGGATCATCTTGCAATCTTCGCACAACCCCCTATCACACCTCCTGAGGAGGAGATAGTCAATTTGAGTCTTAGCCACTATACTCCGGAAAGTAACCAAATGTTCCTCCCTCTTCGGAAACATAGAGTTCACGATCACCAACTCAAAAGCTCTAGTGAAATACAACAGTGAGGTACCACCCCCGTTCCTATCACCAAAGTCGAAGCCACCGTGTACCTCTCCATAGCCACCAACAGACGATCCAATATGACCATTGAAATCCCCTCCTATGAATAGCTTCTCTGTAGGCGGAATACCCCGCACCACCTCATCCAGCGCCTCCCAGAAGCGCCTTTTAACCTCCTCGTCCAAGCCCATTTGCGGCGCGTAAGTGCTAATGACATTCAGAGTGCTCCCTCCAACTACTACCCTAACCGCCATCAATCTGTCATTCACCCGTCTAACCTCTACCACCGATTCTCTAATCTCACTATCCACCAAAATTCCCACTCCGTTCTTTCCCTTCACGACTCCGGAGAACCACAATTTATACCCGTCTACATTCCTCGCCTTCGATCCTACCCATCTAGTCTCCCGCACACACGCTATATTGACCCTCCTCTTCTGGAGAATCTTCGCCAGTTCTATAGACTTTCCCGTCAACGTCCCTATATTCCACGATCCAATTCTCAACCTACAGGCTACTTTGTTCCCTTTACCCTATTTGGGCCCCCGTCCCACCCCTGACCCTTGCCTTACTCCCCTCCCCACCACCCGACATCCCCAAGGACATGACCCTACTCTGCCATTACAAACCACAGTCTCTATACCTATGAAGGTCTAAAAATGAAAAGGAGAAAAAATACCACACTGAACAACAAAGGGAGCAAATCGTAACTACAAGCCCACTAGACTGACTAGACAAGTACGAAATACTACAGCAACAAAGTAGTTAACATAGGGGACAGAGAAAAAAGAGGCAGGAAGTACCAATTCCCGCGAATAGAACCTGGAACTCTCGACTTGGTATACTCCAGATGTTGCGGAATCCGGCGTATAGCTACTACTCTACTGCTTGTGCGCGCACACCTCCCAAAAGTAATACCTGCAAAACACGCAAACACCCACAGAACCAAGAGAATAGGGGAGAAAAAAACCAGAAAAATGATGGGTTGGAGGATACCGATCACTGATGAACTAATTAATAATTACGAACCGTTAATAAAACCACGATGGCTTTAAAGAATATGAACAATCTGGTTATCCAATGACATTATCTTCTTGCAAATCTTGACTCTGTCGTTTTCAAACCATACCTATGGTTGAATCCTTCCTTTTTAATATATCAACCTACCTAGAAATGTTATCAGAAAACCGCATCAAATTCACCTTCTTTTGCAGAATCTCAACAATCGATCAATGATTTAATATTATTTCAGAGTGATTTTTTCTTGGACAATTTTCTTACACGGAAAGAATAAGAATACTTTTTTGTTCTTAAAATTAATCATAGAAAATGAGACACTAAACCATACTCCCTCCCGTACAAAATAAGTGGTTTTCTGATATTTGTTTTTGGTCTAAAATAAGTAATTTTTTCGAATTTTAAGAATGAATTAATTATTTTTTTCCTACATTGCCCTTGGAGTAAATAGTGTTTGAGTATATGTTATGAGTATTTATGTGGGATAGTAAAGATTACTATGATCAATTTTATTGCTAATTAATGCTAAAAAATAAATTTCTTAATCTACGTGAAAACAGACAAAAAATCATTTATTTTGGACCGGAAAAAGTAATTTTGTCGGTGAATCAACGGGGTTTAGGTGGACTTTTATAAATGTAAAAGGAAACAATAGAAAGAGAAAAAACTGGCGCGTAACCTGGCAAAAAGTAGCAATTTATTACACACAACATGACATAACATAAGGTCCACTCATTATATCATTAAAAACCTTTCTTTAAATTCTCTCTCAGTTTACCCACCTTCCATTTTCTCGAACATCTCAAAATATCAACTCCCAAAAAAAAAATACCCCAAATAACAAGATCTATTTCTACAGTATACTCTATTAATCAAACAGTTATGGATTCATCAGATGATGATATTGAAGAATACCTTTTCAAGATTGTAATAATAGGTGATTCAGCTGTTGGAAAATCAAATTTATTATCAAGATATGCTAGAGATGAGTTCAACTTGCATTCAAAAGCAACAATTGGAGTTGAGTTTCAGACCCAAGTTCTTGAAATTAATGGTAAAGAAGTTAAAGCTCAGATTTGGGATACTGCTGGTCAAGAAAGGTTTAGAGCTGTTACTTCTGCTTATTATCGTGGTGCTTTTGGTGCATTACTTGTTTATGATATTAGTCGAAGAAGTACTTTTGAAAGTGTTACTAGGTGGCTTGATGAGCTCAATAGTAAGTTATCTCGGACTGTTTTGTCTCAATTTATGTGTCATACTTTCTGCTTTAATTCGATGCACTAAACTCCCGCTATGCGTGGACTTCCGAAAAAGAACCGGATCAGGTTCTATTGTATGCCCTGCATTATTTGAAAGATGTTGTTTTCATGGCTCGAACCATGACCTCCCGGCAGAGGCGCACATTATTCTACTCAACTAGTGTCCCCTAAATGCTTTTTAGTGTTCAGGCAGGGGCGGATTTATGGGGCGGAAGGAGTCCACCCAAACCCCCTTTGTTGAAAAATTACAGTGTATATATAAGGCAAAATTTATTTTTTTCCTCAATATATTAAGTTTTGAATCCCCTTGACACAACCCAAAAGCGTAGCTTAGTGGTCAAGGGGGTTCAAAATCTTTGTAAGGCCATCGGTTCAATTCTCACTAGCTATAATCTTTTTAAACTTTTTTCTTTTTGAACCCCCTTCGCGGAGATCCGGCTTCCGCCATTGCGTTCAGGGTGCCAACTGCTTTAAATTAACCATTTTCTAGGTATATACATGTATATATATACAGGATTTCGGCCGAAGTTTACGGGGTCCGGTGACCCCTTACCATACACATGGGCCCGCCTCTGCCTCCCGGTCACATGACAATAACTTTACCAGTTATATAGGTTTAAAGAAAATGTCATTTTCTATATTTAGTAATAACTGTTTAGTTCTAACACCCCACACTGCATGTTTGAGACTACAAGATTCAAAGGGCATGTTGGTACATCATATATTTTTTAGCTCAAGACCATAATAATCAAAAGTATTTATGTTAAATCATGTTCACTCAAAGCGCATCACATAAATTAGGACTACTAATTCTTTTTCTAATACTAAGGCCGCATATCTGTACTCATTAGGAGGAAAAAGCCCTTCACTTCAAAACAATCAATCAGGACTGGTGCCATCCGCGCTTCTTCTGACTATTGAAAATGGAAGTTCAAGCTTTGAAGCTCATTTTCCAGCATTCCTTTCAATTCTTTCAACCGATTTGGCAACTTTAAAGTATTTATGTTAAATCATGTTCACTCAAAGCGCATCACATAAATTGGGACGGAGGGGTATGAAAGAAAGGTACTTTTTGACACAAAAAAGTATCTATGTTATTCTTATATAATAGGAGTATGTTGTTAAGGGTAAAATAAAGAAAGTTAAAATTTTAAACAGCTTCTAAATATAGAAAGGTATCAATCTTTGAATTAAAAAAGTGTGCTGTAAAATTGCTGCTATACATGGGAAATAAGAGACTTGGAAATGTAACAGGTTGGTGAAAATACATATAGATTTTTGTTAAGAGATTATGATAAATTGATTGGCTTATTGCTTGTAGTTTAGATCTATGTTGCTCGGACTCTCCGAAAATGTCGCTGGGTGCGTGACAGATCTTTCAAAAATAATGTATTTTAGGAGGATCCAACACGGGTGCGGTAGCATTTTGAAAATTCCGCGCAACATAGATTTTGATTGGTATCAGCATCTATTTGAGAATGTGAGATTTCAGGTGTACCTTTTGGACTAGAAATGAGATTGCGGTGAAAAATCGGTTATGCTAGTTTTGTATGTTTACAATAAAGGGATTTCCTGTGAAGGATTGCTTTAGTTTCTGTATTTTGCCAATGTTGAACTGGTGGTATCAGATTGTTAGCAGGGTCTTCGTTTCTGAGTTAACTAGTGTATTGGTCAAAATTTGGATTGAACTTGATAACTGTAATGGACGTGGTCGAGGATTAAGCCGACCACGGCTCAATGGCGAGGAGTCATCTTAAGGAAGATTAGTGCCGATGTCGAGTACGGTAGAATAAGTTTAGAATAGAGCGAAGGAATATTCTGTTGGATATTCCTTCGGTTGTACTTTTTAGGGTTTCTTAGGAATATCCCCTATAAATAGGAAAAGATAATGAACAAAAAAGGATCTTCATTTTTACAATAAGAACACATTGTAAAGGTTGACTATAAAGAATATACAAAGCTTGTCTTGTCCACTGTTCAATTGTTCAAAATATATCTTTTACTCACAAGATCCAAGGATCTATTGTCCCCCTTCATTTTATATTATCACACGTTGTTGTCAGGAAGGCGAATCATCCGGGTCATCTATCATTGGGTGACAAATTACATGTTATTACATTTATTGCCCTTATCCACATTCATTGCATGCTTTCTTTATTACAAATATTGATAATCATTGAGCACTCTTGATCGTCATTCAATATTACCGGACACGATCCGACATCATTAATACATTAAGTTTTCAGATCTATAATCATTATATTTAACTAGGATTCACCCTATATTTTCTTCTTAATTTGTTATAAGAAAAGGTTTGACACGTTTTTGGTAAAACAACTAGGATCTGGTTTTCCAACATATTTGTGTTGTCACTTTCATTGTGTTAGATGAGGGCTAGAGTTGTTGCTCGCGTAATTTCAGAACACCAATACAACTCATTTTGTATTGTTGTTCTGAAATTAGACATGTTCGCCTGACTGAACATGTCTAAGTGCTTCCATATTTGGTGATTATGCTTTGTAACTGATGCTTCATGTTATAATATACATTCTGCAGCATTGTTAGTTAAACGTATTAGATCGACATCTTTACTTGAGTATGTATGGCAAAGTTCAATAAGATGTGCATTTGTTCTTTAACCAAGGTCTATCGGAAACAACCTCTCTGGCCTCTGCCCTACCAGGATAGGTGTAAGGCTGTGTACATCTTACCCTTTCCAGATCCCACTCGTGAGAATTTACTGGGTTGTTGTTGTTCTGCTGTTGAAATTTTATCGACTAACACTCTCTACTTCGATACCTAGTGTCATCTCTGTCATATTTCGTTTTACATAATATTTATGTTTCTGAGACAGAGGAATAACTAAACTTTTGAAATCTGATGAACCATGCAGCTCATTGTGATACCACAGTCGCGAAGATGTTGGTAGGAAACAAATGCGATTTGGACAACATTAGAGACGTTAGTATTGAAGAAGGCGCGAAGCTTGCAGAAGCAGAAGGATTGTTCTTCATGGAGACATCCGCATTAGATTCTACGAACGTTAATAAGGCATTCGAGATTGTTATCCGCGAAATCTACAGCAATGTCAGTCGAAAGGTCTTGAATTCGGATTCGTACAAAGCGGAGTTATCTATTAACAGGGTAAGCCTCGTGAAAGATGACGGAGAAGGATCGAAACGATCTTGGAGCAGTTGTTGCTCAAGATAAGCCTTGCTTTTAACTGATTATATATAGTTTGTTACTCAAGATTAAGAGATTTTTCAGTATTTATTCAATATTGAAGACATTTTTTGAGAGAGCTGAGAAGAAAAAAGGAACTACTTTCTTTCTTACTCTTATTGTTGTACTTCTACTAGGAATTCATGTTCTGGTTTAGTTCCGAATTAAGGTTTGATTGGTTTGAAAGAGTAGGGGAAGAGTAAAGAATTGGATAACAGTTATAGTTGTGTGTTTTTCTAAAAAGAAAATTAAATGTAGTATTCACGGGTTTGAGCAGTGGAAATAGCCTTTTACAGAAATGCAGGGTAAAGCGGCGTATAATAGACCCTTTTGGTCCGGACCTTCCTTAGATCCTGTGTATAGTAGAAGCTTAGGACCCGTTTGGCCATAGATTTTGCCAAAATAAACTTGGGTTTTATTTGGCAAATACATGTTTGGCCATAAATTTTGCTTATATTTTGGCAAAATCCCAAATCCCAAAACCAGCTCAACAGCTGGTTTTGTGCCAAATCCCTCATATCAGTGTCACCATTTTTTTGAAGATCATGTGTATAGAATAATTTTGGTGAAATATGTTTCGTACTATCTCCTTTTTATAAATCCTTCCTTTCATTGGGCTATGCATGCAATATTGTCTTTGTATAATATTGTGGGTTTTTCATCATATTCCAACCTACATTTTTCTCGAATAAAATGAATCACAGATCTCAACCATACACATTCCTTACTTGCTTCATGAATAACTATTATCTCGGCATGATTTGAAGAAGCAGCAACAATAGATTGCTTTGTGAAGCGCTATGATATGATAGTACCTCCAGATATAAATACATACCCGATTTGAGATCGAACTTTATGAGGATCGGATAAATAACTCGCATCTGCATAATCAATATGATATGCACGATCTTTGTTAGCATTAGCAAGATACTTAAAGTGCACCAACTGCACTGAGATAGAGTATTTCAGGACCAATGAGTTTCTCATCCTCTTTTGGAGGTTGAAACAAATCCTTATTCACTTCAAGTGATCGAACAACCATTGGTGCACTCAATGGGTGCGCTTTGTCCATGTAAAGGCGTTTTATGACCCTTTCTGTATAGGCAAATTGATGGATAAAGATCTCGTCTGCTATATGTTCAATATGCAGACCAAGACAAAGTTTTGTCTTTCCAAGATCTTTTATCTCAAATTCTTTCTTAAGATATTCAATTGTCTTTTTGGAGCTCTTCTGGAGTTCCAACAAGATTTATGTCATCAGCATAAACAACAAGTGTAACAAACTATGATGTTGTTTTCTTTGTAAAAATGCATGGAAAAATTTCATCATTTACATAATCTTCATTCATCAATCCAGTGAGGCACATGCGCCCATATTGATTTATACCGTAGAAAGATCTTTGTAATCTTATTCAATACATTTCACGATGCTTTGAACTATATGCTTCAGGCATTTTAAATCTTTCAAGGATCTTCATACAGACTTAATCAAATGAGTCACATAGGTCATGACTTGTATTTAAATGGCATGACAACTTCAAGTGTGTGGACTGTTGGTCTGATCCTCACAATCTTTTACAATATTGTGCACTATATTGTATCAAATATATCGTCGACAATCATTTTGTGTCGGTTTGCAAGCGACATAACGTATTGACATCTCATCACTTTCCTTATTTCAGGTACCTGAACTTCTTCTGGAGTTTCATGAAATGTTATGCCGTGGGCTCTTCTAGAGCTCATTTCCTCCTTATTATGATCATTTTCACCTATCCTTTTCAAGAATTGTTACCTTTGGAACCGATTGGTCTAGCACGCTTCATGCGTAAAATAAACTACATCCTTTAGGGACTTAAATTTTAATAGGAGCATTAGCAGCTGAAATATGATATTTAATTTTGAGTCAGCAAATGCTTCTGGCATTTGACTTGAATTATCTTCTGCGTTAGGATCATACTAATGATAATTCAATTCATATAACATATTTTTCAACTGCTTATTCCATCCCCCTAATGTTAGAAAAACTAACATATATCCCAAATCTTCTTTGGGAAACCTATCTTTGTGATTTGTGGTAGAGAAATTAATCATATACCACACATCAAAAGTTATTATATAGCAAAGATATTTGGTTTCTGATCTTAAATTAATTGTGAGGGGAGGACTTATTATATATTATTGGTCCGATGCATACAAGTGTTGTTGTATGCAATTTAGAAATTCTTAGACCAACACATGAGGCTTTGTTCTCATAAGCGATAGCTTAACCATTAATAGGAGGTATTAAATGCTAAACTAGCTTGGATATAAACCAACATCATCAAGATGAACTATCTTGATTTCATAATCTGAAAATTATGCTCTTAGTTGATAAAAGCAATTTCAAATGCCAAACTGCAGGTTGAAAATAAACGCACGTGTAACCATCTTATATATGCATCTATAAGTGGTTCACATGATAGATGAATGGTCCCATATTCACCTTTCATATATTTCAGAATTCATGGGTTTTAGTCCCAACTTTAGCTGGTATAATCAATTTATTTTGAGAACAAGCAATACAAGAGAATTCTTGAAGAATCTTCTAATTCTTCAGTATATGCTTATTTGAATTCTCAAATTGCTCGTTTGACAAATGATAACTTCATGTTTATCATGGCATGTGATATCTCTTAGTAAACTTCTGATTTACTATATCATAAACTTTTGTATTAGTAAACTTCTGATTTATTGTGGCTACTTTTGTATTAGCAAATTTTTGATTTACTGCAGCTACTTTTGCCTCAACAAAACTTCTGGTTTACTGTGACTGCTTTTGCATTAGTAAACTTCTAGTTTAATGTGATACATGATGTAGTACAAATTGAAGAATAAGGCAGGTAACTTCTCACATATATATTATTTTACCCCCTATGATTGTGGAAACATGAAGATTTTCAATCTTCCAAACATTTGTAGTTTCAATATGATAGTCATTTGTATTAGTAAACTTCAGGTTTACTACAACATATGTTTTGACCATAATCATATAATATGAATGACATATTTGTATATAAGCTCTTCGAGAGACTTCATTTTTATCCACAATCTAATATTATTCGGACACAACTGGTGTCACGTGTCTTCTAGACAAACAATTAGCTCTTCAGGAGTTTTAAATTTTGTACTACCAAATATCGCTCAGACACTTCTGGTATCATGAGAAAAAAGTCATATTCAAATGAACAATAGAAACTACTAAATTTATAAATGTAAGAAATTAAGAATTTCAACTTTTTCTACCACCAACTTTGTGACAAATGTCTCCTTCAGGGAGAAACGCTATTAAAATCTAAATATTTTATATCAAAGTGGCAACCACATAATTATTACATCCTTCAGGGAAAGATACATAAGCTGTTATTTCCTTCGGAGAACTCAATAACTAACCATAATATATTAATGTGGTTGTAGTAGAAAACATTCTACAAGAATGCTTTTGCCTTAGAACGACATTTAATAAAAAATTTCAAGATGTTTTACGTACAACAGGTACATGCGACAATGATCTTTATGCCACAAAAATAATATTTGTATTCTCTATCATTCTACCTCTTTAGGAGGTAAGTTATGGTATTTCTTCATTAACTCCGGGGAATGAAAATGTGCTTCAAAAATAACTTCGAATAGCTTATTATTTTGTTTAAGTACAGAAAGACACACTTTCATAATATTTTCCTACTTCAAGAGGAAATTTCAATTGTGTCATTTTTCATGAGCAAATTTAAAATACGAAATATTGAATATATATTCTCTCAATCATATTACCTCTTCTGGAGGTGAATTGTAATATATTTACATCAAGAGCGCGTTCATATATTGTCACATTCACTTCCGGGAATAGATTAATATTTATCAAAAGTTCCCATCCTTCAGGGATTGGAACATAATTATCTGAACGTGCATTAACCACATCACATTGTGATTCTTCCAACCTCTTTTAAGATATTTGCCACTTCATGAGCAAATCGAGGCATGCAAGTTATATAGAGAAATTTTCTCTAACTTATCTTCAATTGTAACCATAGAAAGCCTAAATTATCACTTTTGGTGATCATAGGCATATACCACTTTTGGTGGTTAACAAATTTAGTTATAATGAGATATACAAAGTATTGCCACTTCTGGTGGTCGTACTCTGTTAGAGTTCAAGTGAACCATAAAATTAAGTCATAACAAGACTTAGGAAATATGTCACTGTCGGTGACTATATATTTTTTGAAAACTTCCATACTTAGTCATCAATAGAGATGAAAATCATGGTCCCTTCTCGTAATATCTTTTTTGGAACAAATTTATGGCATGGACTGCTAAGTGAACCAATTAGGCTCCTTAGGACCAATGAACAAAAATCATATTATTAGTAGCAAAAAATAGAAATGTCTGATATATAGGAAGTACTAACCTTTTGAGTAGAACTCTTAATTATGGCGATTAGATCGGATTTATATTCATAGACTTTTGCTAACTCAACTCAACAAATAGTTAGTGTTAAGCAATATATGAAAATGCAAAAATTTATGTCACAAGTCCGTTGCTACAAACCTACTTCAAGATAGCAAAGCAGCAAGGAAAAATAATTTGTCGTCATAAAGATAAAGTGATATAGTAAAACCTTTAAGCCAAACATGGAATCATTCCCATGCTTAATTTGCTAATATGAAAATAAAATACTGACGCCAAAGAAATATCAATCCTTCAACCCACTGTAAAAAGGATAGAAATCAATAAATACAACATTTTGATCTTAATTACAGTGAGAACCGATGCTTTTGGACGAGGATAACTATAATAATACATGTTTCAAAGTATGCTCAAGGAAGAATATCGTGCTGATAACGTGTTATAAAATAACGATTGTAAAGTAAATAAATCAAAAACAAGTAGAGTGAGAGTGATATATTATTCAACTCTCAAACTGATGTGCATAATGAACTGAAATCTCCTCTATTTATAGAAGAAATAAAGCAACTGTGAGGCTTTTCAGAAAGCAACTTGTAAGCTGCCTGCATTAGCTGCTCGCAACCTTCCTGTTTATAAGAAGCTGCTGCAAGTCATTACATGGAGTTGCTTGCAACCGGCCTGCATCAGCTGCTTGTAGATAAATTTCAATGGAATACTAAATGGATAATCTTCTTCAGGAAGATTATCTACAGCGGAGTAATAAATGTACATCCACAATAATACTTTCATAGCAACTGCAGTATTTTTCTCATTCTAATTAGACATTTTTTCCCTTTTCCTTGGCAGCCTCCTTAATCCCAAAAAGAGGATCGTTTGCGTAGCCTTTGGAGTTAATTCAATAAAAAAGGGAAACTTACACAAATGTCCCAAATAAATCTCAACTTACCAACCTCTAGCCATTAGTCATAGACTTACCAAAACTAGCAAACAAAATTGAAAAACCAAATAATAGGGTTCTTTCTCTCAAAGAATCACATGCAAAAATCACCTTCCATATTTTTAAGCGTGATTAGCAACACTAGATACAAGACGGAAAGGAAATTTCATGGATGAGGTAGCAAATAAGGTGATGAAATACAAAAAAATATATACAATATTCCAAAAATCTAAACAAAAAAAGAACTTTTTCAATGGGTATAGTTGAGATTCATTGAAAATATATAGATAAGTCAATATACAAATTTTGAGAAAGATTGGAGGTGATTTGGACTAGTTTTGTATCAAAATTCGTAATTAAGTCGAGTTCAAAAAATTCTTCTATGACACATGTATCAAACAAGTATCACGCATGTATCTCACACACAGGTATACATGGATATACATGTGATACACAATTTATACAAATATGATACATATGTGATACACAAATGATACACATATCATTTTTTTCATGTTCAGTTTTTACTTCGAATTTTCAATTCAAACCACCTCAAAACTTCACCAAATCATTCCAAAACTGAGATTCAAGCTCCTTAAGTTGTACTCAATCCATTCTAATAACACTCACTTAAAAGAATGCAAAATATTGATATGTTTTTGTTACAAATAGCTAATTGGTTTATATTAGTAATATTTGGCTAATATTAGTAATATTTTATGAATTGGCCAATTTTTGTAATGAACTACTTATAAATGGACATATAGTAATATTTGGCTAATATTAGTAATATTTTATGAATTGACCAATTTTTGTAATGAGCTACTTATAAATGGACATAGCCTATGTCCATTTATAAGTAGCTCATTACAAAAATTGGCCAATTCATAAAATATTACTAATATTAGCCAAATATTACTATATGTCCATTTATAAGTAGTTCATTACAAAAATTGGCCAATTCATAAAATATTACTAATATTAGCCAAATATTATTAATATTAGCCAATCAGTTATTTGTAACAAAAAAATATCAATTTTTGTACTTTAAGTGGGTGTTATTAGAATAGATTGAGTACAACTTAAGGAGCTTGAATATTAGTTTTGGAATGATTTGGTGAGGTTTTGAGGTGATTTGAATTGAAAATTCGAAGTAAAATTTGAATATGAAAAAAATGATATGTGTATCACTCAATGTATCATTTGTGTATCGACTTTGTATCACATGTATATCCATGTATATATGTGTGTGAGATACATGTGTCGCCGAAGAATTTTTGAACTCGATTTAATAACGAATTTTGATACAAAACCAGTCCAAATCATCTCCAATATTCCTCAAACTTTGTATATTGACTTATCTATATATTTTTAATGAATTTCAACTATACCCAATTAAAAAGTTACTTTTTATCTTAATATTTTTGGAATATTTTATATTTTTTTTGCATTTCATCACCTTATTTGCTACCTAATCCATGAAAATTCCTTTTTGTTTTGGATCTAATATTGTTAATCACGATTAAAAATATGAAAGGTGATTTTTGCATGTGATTCTTTGAGAGAAAGTAAACCTATTTGTTTGGTTTTTTATTTTCTATATGTACTTGGCTAGTTTTGATAAGTCTATGACTAATGGCTAGAGGTTGGTAAGTTGAAACTTATTTGGGACATTTTTGTAAGTTTCCCTAAAAAAAATTAATAAAATTATGGCTAATTAAGCTTGATGTAAATTTTAACTTTGTTAGAATTGTGGTTAGTATACGAGGGACACATATTTGGGCTTCGGCTAAACCCAATTCCACTAATTGGTCTGGGCTATCAAAAGAAGCCCAATTACCTAAAAAAATTCCAAAACACCAGGGGCAAGAGTACAGACAGTAATTCGTAAAAATTGTACGGGGCGCTCTATTTGGTCGCCCCATTTAACTTAACCTATTTTTTTTTAGAACTTTTAATTTGCACCCACTTTTTAAATAACTTCAGCTCAACAACCAAGATTCGCAGCAGCTGAAGTTTTTGTTTGTAATTTGCTGAAGTTCGCCACTTATAAAAACAAAACTTCAGTAATTACAAACAAAAACTTCAGCAAATAGAGAACAAAACTTTAGTTACTATGCTTAAGTTCATCAACAATCAAAAACTTCAGCACACTTGCTACTTCAGGCCCGTCTACTAGAATGCTGAAATTTTGCGTGATTGCCTTTGCTACTTCAGGCCCGTATGCCTGAAGTTTATGCCAAAGTGGGTACGCTTGCAATTTTTTTTGCAAAACGAGTATAAGTTAAAATGTGACACTAAAAACGGGTACGGATGCAAATCAGGGATGTTATTTAGAGATTAGCCTACTTATTTAGTCCTGAAATATTAAACCAAAAATATGTACTTCAGGACAATTTAGGTTATTTTTGTCCTGAATAACTGAAAATCAGGACGCACAAGCTAATTCCTAATTAACAGCCCCTTAGAGTGGCTATCTGGTGTCATTTCTACCAAAATAGGGCAAAGATTACTTTTAACCCGTGACTGAAATCAACTTTTGACCCGCGACCGAAATTATTTATATTCGGTAGCCGGAAAAGTATATAAATTTTATATATTTTATGTATATAACATAAAAAATGTATATATTTATACGCAAAATATAAAAAAAAATATATAATTCGGCTATTATTTCGAGAGTGACTATACAGTGTCATTTTTCCGACAAAAAATATAAATGGAGACACAAAAAAAATATAAAACCAAAGCTATCTTTTTTCTAGTTCTAATACTTCAAAAACCATATGATTACAGAAAAACAAAGAGAATAAAACAAGATTTAATTATGGGTTAATTAATCATTAAGCAGTTGTGGTACTTTTCCTACACATAATTATGAGGATTCACTAATCATTAAGCAACTTGGGTCCCATTCAATTTGTTTTAGACAGGTGTTAAGTATAATTATGACCTAAACAAAGGTCATAATGATACTCATGTTTTAAGGCTTTTAATTAGCATGTGGAATCCACTAAATTTATCTCGTATTTACACTAGGGGTGGTAATTTGGGCCCCTTTAGAAGATAGGGGGCGGCTTTTCATTCAAACCGCCCAATCTGTCGAGAGATTAATGGATTGAGCTACAAATATTTTAGATCATGGGTTTATTTGGGTTGAACCCAAGTTAACCCATGAAACTCACCCAAAATAAAGGGATCTCAATCCAACTTATCTAGAAATTTACTTAGTTACTTAAATTTCTCCTTCTTTCTTTTTTGTATTTCAATTTTCACTTTTCAATTATTTTTGTTTTTACTTTTTTTTTTTTTTTTTTTTTTTTTTTTTTGTATTTTTAATTTTTTGTTTTTTCATTTTTCTGCACCACCCCAACCCCCCTCCCCCTTGCAAAATATTTTTCAACTTACACATTTCAAGGTAAAAGGCTTTTTTTGCAAGATGAACATGATTCTAAAATATGGGTCAAGTTGGACGGGTTGGACTATGATCCATTGTTTAGCCCATGTTGATCCAGCTCATCTTAGTCCAAGTACACTTTAGGCTGGGTTGTGCTATGACCCACCTAATTCATTGTGACCCGTCCAAATTCAGTCCAACCCGTCCATTGGCCACCCCTAATTTATACCATATCAATAATAGCATGACACACGTCTTCTGCGTACTCTTTTATCACGTAATTATAGTTAATTAACGTGCATTTTCATCTCATTTATTATTTAATCATGTTAAATTTAACTATCAATTCTACTTTTATCAGCACAAAAATAGATCAACAAGTTTGATACACTTTCTTCTAGTCTTTTCCTGGAAGACTTGTAGGTCTTGCTATTTTTGTTTTTGAAATTTGATAATTACTCCCTTCGGTTTAAAATAAGTGACTTTTTAGCTTTTTTTATAGTTCAAAATAAGTGATTTTTTCAGATTTTAAGAATATTTTTTTTTTCCTTACATTGCCCTTGGAGTAAATAGTGTTGGAGCATGTGTTAGGAGTGTTTACGTGAGGTAGTAAAGGTTAATATGGTCAATTTCTTTGCTAATTAAGGTTAAAAAGTAGATTTCTTAATCTGCGTGAAAACATCCAACACTTATTTTGGACTGGAGGGTAGGGCTGAGCATATATCGGGTATAACCGATAGCCCAAACCAAAAAAAGCTTATTGGGACATCGATATCGGGTAATTGGGTTAACTCTTTCACTATTGGGTTATTGATTCGTGCCACGATTTGCCAAATTTTTTAACGGGTTAGCCGATAACTCAATTAGATTTAATAAAATTACGATTTTACCCTTAAGTATATATATATGTCTAGGGCTTCGTTATTCTCTCTTTTTCTCCCAATTTTCCCAGCCGCATTCAAGAGTGAAGTTTCACAATTCACTCTTCAGACTCTGATTCAATTCTTGAACAGTTCTTCTTCAAAATTCAAAGTACAATCACTTTCTTTGAATCTTAGCGTAAGTTTGTATTCCAAAATTACTTATTTGTTAAGAACAAATTTTGTTCCTTTCTTTTGAGTTTTACATTGGAGTTCAATAATAAAAATATAAGATTTTTGATTGTTTTTTATTCTTTATGTTGTGCTTTTTTTTTTGTACTATGTTTATACTTGTTAATTTTAAGGTGAAATTGCTACTATTTTGTATTGTTATTAATGTATTTGGACAACTGTTGTTGAAGAATTAACAATATTTCAATTGTGTTTGGACAACTGTTGAATTACTAGTACTCTTATTGCTCTAGCTACAATTGGACTATGGGAAATGACATTGATATCTTGATTATGATTTGGCAGAAAACCAAAAAATTGTAATTTATGTTCCTATTAACTAATATTTCAAGTGAACTGGAGATGAATGCTTGTGGAGTTGTAGTATCGTTTTTTGAGATTGCACAGATCATGAATGAAACATGCTTCAAATATTAGTTGTGGCTAGAACACAGAATTGGGTAGTATACTATATGTGAATTTTTCTCTTTTTTGCTTAACTCCAGCGAATTGTCTTATCTTTTTTATTTAACTCTATATTGAATTATCGTATCGGGTAAACTGATAATCGAACCGATAATGATCGATAATCGATTAACCGATAACCGATAACTAATATCTTATCGGTTTGGTTATCGATCTATCATATTTGTAAACCGATATACTCCCTTCGGTCCAATATAAGTGATTTTTTTGATGTTTTTACACAGATTAAGAAATCCACCTTTTAGCATTAATTATCAACGAAATTAACCATATTAACCTTTACTACTCCCTCCGGTCCAAAAAAAGTGATTTTTTGCCTGTTTTCACGCATATTAAGAAATTCACCTTTTATCATTAATTAGCAATGAAATTGACCATATTAACCTTTACTATCCCACTTAAATACTCCTAACACATATTCCAACACTATTTACTCCAAGGGCAATGTAGGGGAAAAAAATTCATTCTTGAATTCCGAAAAAATTATTTATTTTGGACCACAAGAAAAAACCCAGAAAATCACTTATTTTGGACCGGAGGAAGTATCTCCCATAAACACTCCTAACACATATTCCAACACTCTTTACTCCAAAGACAATGTAGAAAAAAATATAATTAATTCATTTTTGAAATCTGAAAAAATTATTTATTTTGGACCACAAGAAAAATAAAAAAATCACTTATTTTAGATCAGAAAGAGTAATATTCATGTGAACAATCATCATTTCTTCACTTTATCTATATTCTATTTTTTTTCTGTATTACTTATTCTATTTTATTTAATTAAAGTTCTTAGAGTAATCAAATTAAGGTACTCCCTCCAATAAATAAGTGAATTTTTAAATATTTTAATACAGATTAAAAAAAATCACCTTTAACATTAATTAATAATGAAATTGATTATATTAACCTTTACTATCTCACGCAAACACTCCTAACACATACTCTAAGGGCAATGTAAGAAAAAAAATTCATTCTTGAAATCTAGAAAAATCACTTATTTTGGACCATAAAAAAAGGCCAAAAATCATTTATTTTGAACCGAAGGGAGTATTAACCGAGTGTTTGACAAGTAAGCATTTTCTCCTACTATCAATGAAGTGAAAAGGAAGACCATATTTCTCATTGACAGCTACATCAGAGCAAATTATGTCTTGTGTTAACCTAATAATAAGACAATCAACTTTCTTTTTAGGTCAAAAAGAGACTTAATTACCTACCACTTTGATGACTAATGTCTTAAATATCAGTAGGTTTTAACGTATTTTTATTTATTTATTCAGTCTAGTACACAAAGCATTCCACACTCACACGTTAAGGTCCGGAGAAATGTCGCACTTTTCTTCAGACATAATCGTAGTACACTAAAGTTATATATTGTACTAAGTGGCCCTCAGATTCTCATCGGCGATCACCGCCGCCAAGAATGGCATAGTCGCAAACTCTTTCGGTAGCTATTCACACAAACGTATGATGTTTAAGTCGCACTTCAAAAAGTATGATGTAGTCTACATGATGCAAGCGTACGTCATTAGAAGATTTCACGGCTCAAACTCGTGATCGATAAGTCACACAAAGAAAATTTTAATGTTACACCAAAGCTCCCTCTTTATTTATTTATGTTGAAAAGTAAGACCAAGCCAATTTGATATATCTACCAAAGAAACTTCAAAATAAACTTTGATAAGAGTTGAAACTTAACAGTCATATAAAATCTTAATCTATGTGTATAGATTACTTATTGATTAAAAAAATTACATTTGGCGTCAAAAAAGAATTGCAGAAATATATAATTAATTATGTTTTACGTTATTTGTTAGCTTCAGTATCACCAACTACAGAAGCTACAACTGAGGCTTCATAGTGGTAATTACACTTTCACCTAGCCTCTAATACATATTAGCGTGGTAATTAATTCTTCTATTTTTGATGTACAAGCTTTTTAATTTCGGCACGAATTATGAACTATGATCACATAAATAAAAAATAAAAGTATAGAAGTTTGCATGCGAATTTTGGTTGGTGAATCTGTTTAGCTGAACACGGAGATTAAGAAAAAAAAATTATAATATTTTTATGATTATAAATTCTTGTTATTAAGGATTTAAACTAAATTTTTTTCAAATTTAAAAGAAAATATTTTTTATAAGATAAAAAAGAAAATAGGGTCACAATAAACTGAAACACATAGGTTATTAGTTATTTCCAAGAAAAAAAAAATATTGAAAAAGAAAATCTAAGAAAAAACTAGAAAACATTTTCCAATTTTCCTATGTTTGGTTGGCTTAAATTTTTTGGAAAACATTTTCTTCGTCAATTCATTTTCCTCCAATTGGAGGAAAATGTTTTCCATATCAAGATAAGGGAAAACATTTCCCAAAACTCCTTCTCNCCCACCCTCCCCCCCTCCTTAGATTTTTTTTTTATATTTTTAATTTTAGGTTTATAGGTTCAAAATTTTACAAGTTCTAAAGATATGAGTTCAGAGGTTTATGTGTTTCGAAGTTTACGAGTTTAAAAATTATAAAATTTACGGGTTTGAAATTTCGCGGTTTCGAAAGTTTTGCGGTTTAGAAGTTTATGAAATTTGTGGGTTCGAAAGGTTGTTGGTTCGAAAGTTTATGGCCTCATGTTTATTGTATCAAAATTATTTACGAATACTCTTGAAAAAATATTTTCCTTGATTTACGTACCAAACACCAGAAAATGAACAAGATTACTACTTGCTTTCCAAGAAAATATTTTCCTGAAAAACATTTTCCTTTATACCAAACACACCCTAAATTAGCTTCGAAAAGAAAATTGGGGTCATAAGACTTTAAACTGAAAATACTAGAATTTTAATAGTTATTCGTTGGTAAAATTCCTATCTTAGCATTTTACATTTACAAGATAATTCTCCTTGTTTTACTATCTGAGAAAAGTAACTATTATATTTTAGGAAATTAAAGATTGCTATATTAGCAATTAAACTCCAATCATTTCATATTAATAAATAATAAAAAGAAGCAACAAAAAAAAATTTACTTTCATAGAGCATGGCTTCTACACAATAAGGAAATATAAAATTAAATTACAGTCCCAACCAAATTAAATAAAATAAATTAGTATTCAGCTAACCACATGAAAACAAATACAATATATAGGAAAAAGACAGTTCGATGCACGAAACACCTCACGTTTATACAACGTGTGAAGAAGGACCGCATCCAGAAAATTAATTTCAGACTTGTACTATAGATATGTGGAGGAGAGAACTACTACCTTTTTTTTTTTATGTTTCTCACTCGATATCTGATACGTGTATTGGGGTCCGACTAAATTCGAATACGCGCAGGAGAGGGTTACTTCAAGAAGTGAGAGGTTGTTGTCTTCCATCATAAAGCTTGTTATTTGATTTTCCAGGCTTCTTTTTAAGTACAATTGTCCAAGTAATGGCTTCTAAAATAAGAGTAATTCCTCCAAGAATTGAAAGGAAAATAATATAAGCCAATTTCCATTTACTTTCTGGCTTCAAAATCTCAAGACCTTTAAACACATTGATAATTCCTAGAACAAGTACACCATATCCAACTCCATGGTGATAAATATTCCAGTAAAATCTGTACTTATGATCCTTCTTTGGCCTCAAAAATAGCGCGAACACCTACAATTTAACCGGATTATTTCAAGGTATGATCTAGCCGTCAACAAAGTGGACGAAAATATTGAAGGTTAGGTTTCAAATATACGTGTTTTATTTCTATCTGCCTAACTTTTGGCTAGTAGAGTTGCACATTACTTACCGACGCTGGTGGTAGGAAACAAATACCTAGTGGCATAGTTGAAATACACAAACTGACTCGAACACCACCATTATACAACAACAACTAATTCAGTATAATCTCACAAGTGTAGTCTAAGGAGGGTAGTGTGTACGCAGATCGTACCCCTACCTTCGAGAAGGTAGAAAATGAAAAACATCTTTAAGAGCCGTTTGGACATTTTAAAAAAATTCAATTTTTTTCGAAATGTTTTCACTTTTTTTTTTTTGAAATAAATGTTTGGCATTAAAATTTGCAATTCATTATTTGAAGATGAATTTTGAATTTTCGAAAATTTGAGAAACTCCAAAAAGCTATTTTTCTAAATTTTCACTCATATCACTCATAAAACTTTAAAAACAACCCAAAATTATATTCATGTCCAAACATAACTCTAATTTCCAAATACCAATTTCATTTTAAAATGTTTCACTTTTTTTTTTTTGCAATTTAAAATTCTTATGTCCAAACGCCCACTAAATTGATCTTCATGATTCAATTTATAATTCGGGGTTTACCATATTATTTTTTTTTGTAGAAATGACATCAGGTAGTCACTTTAAATGGCTACTATTTAGGAATTTAGCCAGTACGTCCTAAATTGCAGTTTTTCAGTTCAATTTTACGGGACAAAAATATCCCGAAGTCGAGATTTTTAGATTAAAATAAAGAAGTTCAAAGAATTTGGATGTGAAAATATACCTGAAGAGTTGCAAGAGAGAATAAGGCAATACCAAAATCTCTATGGGAAGTATATTCAATTCCTTTAGATTGGCTTCCAATTTTGAGACCAGTTGCCCAGCCAGCAACTCCAATAGTATAAGATGATAATTGACAAGCCACATGAACATAAAACCACAATGGATCTGTAAATGTTCTTAGATACCTTGCAATCATAATTCCAATTGGAAATAGTATTCCCCAACTCACAACATTCAGAATTCCATGAATCTGTTCACCATAAATTAAAATATCAGAAACAAAAATGAAAAGAAAAATAAAAGGCCGGTGAACGTAGCATCCCACGATCATGCATAGTCGGGGAAAAGACTGCACTTAAAGGTAGAGGCGGACCTATCTGTTATGCTGAGGGATCACCGAACCCTGTAAATTTCGGCAGAAATCCTATATATATGTATGTATACCTTGAAAATAGTTAATTTAAATCACATGATACCCTGAATACTAAAAGCCTTTAGGGGCCACTGATTGAACAAAAAATTGTGCTCCGTCACATTAAAATCCTGGGTCCGCCTCTACTTCAAGAGGGATGTGATGTAAAAAAAATAAAAAAATTGAACTAACAAACCAAATGAAATTGGCATTTCTTGGCACTCTAGTGGTTGTTAAAGTGGGGGTAAAAGTCATAGGCGACCAAAGTTCAAATCCTAGTAGATTGAACTTTGGTGAAAAAGTATGTGCTGGTGGGAGATAACAGATATTCGATAAAATAATAGAGGTGCGTACAAACTGATCTGGATATGGTCATTAGAAGTTGAAGAACTTACATTTCTATTCTTGAGCCTAGAATCCTCAGGACCATTGCTAATACTCTTCCCTTTCATCAAATCAAGTTTTCCCTTGGAATTCAAATTTTCAGGCTGAAAATCATGAATTCCAGGGAATTTCCCATTCAGGACTGAACTTCCTACTTGCCAAACCTGATTCAATTCTCTCACTCCTTCAGGTAATTTTACACTAGCAAAAATTACCATCATTCCATTATTATACATAGCCTCCATATTTGTAACGCGATACGCTAGCTCCCCTGGCACGATTGATTTATACGAATTCAACTTGAACGTTTTCGCGACAATGGAACCGTTGGATTGTTTAAACGCGATCAATGCTTGTGTACCAACCATTCCTGTTGCATTTGGATTAATTCCCCAAGCAATCCAACCATCAGGTTTAGTAGGAGTAGCTACAAAGGCTAAATTAAAGGAAGAATCCTTGGAATTGTAATTCCAATGGATGTAACAATTCAAATGTGGTAAGTCATTACAATGTTCATATAATCTGTTCTTTGTAAACTTTTGTGATATACATGACATGGAATATGACAATTCAGGTTTCAAAATCAAGAACATGAAACATAGGATAAAATAACATGATTGATTCAATCCCATGTCTAATGTTCTTGAAATTCTTGGAATAACAATCTTCTATTTTTCTTCTTTTTTTGTTGGGGTGGGGGGGGTG
>ML270543.1:639-33182 GCA_005239495.1 Nicotiana undulata | reverse complement strand
GGGGGGGTTACTAGTATAGTTGGGAATGAGAACTTGTGGTTGCCAACTACAAGTGGGAGATATAATGTTGGAATATAGCAAATGCATATAAAGGCAATTTCTAGACTTATATATAGTAGCAAATGGACTTTGGAAGTGTGACTTTACCTTACCTTATTCATAAGGCAGAGTAGGGTCCTTTTGTATAAGGTGACATGATAGGATTCCCTTTCCTTTTTGTCTTTTTTTCAGTTGGCGTAACCGATAAAGTTATTGTTTTGTGACCAAGAGGTTACGGATTCGAGCAGTGAAAATAGTATCTTGCGGAAATACAGGGAAAGACTACATTCAATAGTTCCTTCCTGGACCCAGAGGCGGATCCAGAATTTTTACGCGACCGGGGCACATTATTCTGCTCAACCAGTGCCCCCTAAATGTTTTTAGTGTTCATGATGCCAACTGCTTTAAATTAATCATTTTCAAGGTATGTATGTATGTATATGTATATATATAGGATTTAGGCCGAAGTTTACGGGGTCCGGTGACTCCTCACCTACACACATGGGTTTGCTTCTGCCTGGATCTGCACATAGTAAGAGCTTAATGCATCGGGCTGCCTTTTTTTTCCTGCTTTAATAAATGGAAGTGTAGTGGTTTTAAAATTGGATATAAAAATAATTAAAAATAATTATTCATAATTTGTGAAATTAATAACCCGAAACACACTAGGCAAATTTACAGTATAATATAAAATCAATGTATATAAATTAAATTCTTAACTTGTACATGTTTACCGTATAAGTTTGTCGAATTGATTTTTAATAAGAGTATTCGATTTAAGATAAAAGGAATTTAATTTTTTTCATTCAACTAGACATGTAGGTCCAAGATAAAGAGAATTCATCTTTCATTTCCTTTCTTTTTTCTGAACGTTACCAAATAGAGGGAAATTATTTTAATCTTTTTTCTTATTCGGTATCCGATATTGTATTAGAATTTATTTTTAATTCAGATTCTGATCGTATAAGGCTCACTAAAGAGGAAAACGCTCTCAATTAAAAAAAGTTATATTTAAAGAGCTACATATTATCCTTTCTTTTGATTTTTTTAATCAATTTAATTATTTAATATTATCATTTCTCTTCACCCAATTACTTTCTTTTTCCAATTGTTGACATAATTATAAGATTCCCATGCTATGTAATGTTACCATCATTTCTTGTCTCAAAATTGGACCACAAGAAATGAGTCAAGTTGTTTGTTGTAGCATACATAGAGTTTGAAATAAGATATGGAAATTTTGTTTTTTGGAATTTTTAGGGTAACATTTATCCCAATGTTGATTGAATAAATAATTTCATTAAAATAGTGTTAATTATGGATTATCACATGGCAAGATTGTTAACCGCCGTAATTTTATTCATTTTTCGACATTTAAATATACCAAAGAAACAAATATATGACATGTCGTCTGATTAAGTAAATTATTTTTTATGGCCAAATACATGTTGACTTGTAAAATAAGAAAAAACTTTTATTTAGTCCAATACAAACTCGACTAGTTACATAATTGAATTTAACTAATTCAAAATAAATAAAACATAATTAAGCTTGACTAATCATTGAGTTCATAAAGTTTAAAGAGAAAATGTGTCATTACATTCAAAAAGATAAAGTTATTTTTATATATATATTGGCACTTTGCTACTTTGGATTCTCTCCTGAGAAATTTAAAAATAGTCAAATTTACAAGTGATAGTTCAAAAATAGCCACAATTTCAAAAGTAATTAAGATTTAGCCACTTTTCATGTAAAGATAAAAGCTGAACCAAAATACTTTTCAAAATCAGGAAAATACTATACTAGAACTTCAGTATATTATAATGGAGTTCCAACATAAGTATACTGAAACTCTAGTATAATATACTAGACTTCCGGCATAATATACTGGAGTTAATATACCGGTCCGGGATTATATGTTAGAAGTTCATACATAGGTGCACCGATCTCCAGTATATTACGCTGGAACTTTCTGTGTTGCAGCAAAATAGTGATTATTTTTCAATAACTTTGCAAACGTTGGTTATTTATGAATATTATTCCGAAAACTGCTAGCATGTGCTATTTTTACCTCTTTTAATGCTCTTGACAAATTCTAAGGCCCATGCAAACGATCTACGCAATTGATTTTTATTAAATTGCACATTTTTTCATCTTCTTGTCAAATGGATTATTATAATTACAAAGGGCATCAAATGATGATTATGATAATATATATGATTTATAAAGCCAGTTTTGTTGGATCAAATGACTAAGTTTTGGCATACTAAAATTGGAGAAATTTGAAGAACATAACTTAAATAATACTCGCTCCATTTCATTATATGTAACAATATTTTTTTTAGTCCGTTCCAAAAGAAATAAAAACTCTCTAATCCTTTTGCATATTCTCAAAATAAAAGATGAAAGAAAAATGAAATTTTAGGCTGTGTTTTGAGGGGAGAAAGGTGTTGACTATATAAAAGGCAATGAAATACAAGGTCTTTCATTTTAATTTCCAATTTTTAAAGTTTTTACACGCAAAATATAATAATTACAAAAAAAAATGAAGTTTAACCCTATATTCATCTGTCGATAAATAAAATATTAAGTTACAGGGTAACAAACAAATCAATATGCTCCTACAACCTACATTTCTTTTTTTCCCTTTGAGTAACTAATATTCAGAAGAAATTTTGGGTAAATCTATTTTCTATAAAAACAATTAATCTATTGTTTCATTCGTACTACGTATGTAGGATATTGACCAAAAAAGTTGTGGCGGGATGGATAAAATCCTTTCGTCCTTGTCCAAAAGTCCTGGTTTCGAAGGTGAAATTAAAAAATAGCTAAATTTACAAGTGGTAATTGAAAACTAGCCACAGTTTTAAAAGTAATCGAAATTTAGCTATTTTTTATGTAAAAATAAATCTAGACGAAAACACTGTTCAAAATTCGGATAATATTCCAACATAATATAATGGAGTTCAAATTTTTTATATGTGAACTTCCAGCATAATATACTGGTCCAATATAATATGTTTGAAGTTCATACACAGGTGCTCCAATCTCCAGTATATTATGCTGGAACTTCCGTGTGCTGCAGTTACAGTATAATATAAAGTTCATACACAGGTGCACCAATCTCCAATATATTATGCTAGAACTTTCCGTGTTACAGCAAAATAATGGGCATTTTTCAGTAACTTTTCAAATGCTGGCTATTTTTCAATTACTGATCCGAAAACTAGCTATATCGTACTATTTTCCATGTTTCGAACCATAAGTATGGGAAAAATTCTGATAAGGAGCGCCTCCCCCTTTTAAACAGGCCTTACACTACATTAGTCAAAGCCCAAATGCAGATAAAGAAAGATATTCTTTCTTACACACTGATTTTTAGCCTTCATTTCCTGTATACTCAATCTTCTTGTCCTCCCTGAGCCGACGGTCTATTGGAAACAACCTCTCCACTTGCATTAAGTAAGGCTAAGGTCTGCGTATAGACTACCCTCCCCAGACCCCACCTGTTGGGATTATATTGGGTTTGTTGTTAGTATTTCCTGTATACTCATCTCCTAAACTTGAAACGAATGGTTCTAATTCAGTCGCGTTACACTCAAAGAATATTTGAACAAACAGAAAGGAGACTTGATATTAATTTTAGGCTCAGTCAAGCTGACACAAAAACAATAAAACCGGACCAAAATCATGCATCATTCGAGTTGGTACAATGCTTTGAAAAACAGCACATGTTCCTACTTCAACAAAATGAAAACAAAGTTATGAGGAAAATCATAATACAAGTATTCTAAAAGAACATCGCTTTAGAAATCTCGGAAACTCATTTTAGGATCTTGTTGTTTGTTGTTGCCCCGTCCTCTTCCACGATAACCTCCCCTTCCTTTTCCTCTACCTCGTCCTCTCCTTCCATGCCTAGAAAACGATCTTCCATGTTTCATTTCCACGAGTGAATGCAGCAGCTCGTCGCAGAGAATACATCCCTTATGGAGTGTAGCTCCATCTTTTAATGGCGTTGTTCTCTTGTTGAAATCGACTTCTATGATAGTTGAGTCGCATTCAGGACACTTATCCTGAGTTGTTGAAATCCGATGAGCACCTTCAGGTAAGGAAACAAGGCAATTGCACATGTTGCAGTAAAGCCTCCATTTTGGTGCACTGACTGGGTCGAGAACAAGTGTGCCGCTGCATTCTGGGCAAGCACAGACACCTTGTGCAATCACAGAATGCGTACATGTGGGGTGTGGGCAGAGGAAACAAGGCATTCCAACTCCCTTTCCCAACTTGGAAGAATCACCAGTTTTAGGAGCGCCAAAAAATGTATCGATGCCTTCAAACGGGGGACAGTTGTAGCAATAAGGACAGAGAGGGAATGACTTGCCTTCTGGACCTGGCATGCTGCATAATAACAGCTCGAAATTATCCAGGGGGCAAGTAAGCTCCTTGTACAGCTGAAAATAAGTAAAAGAAGTTTTATATTTAGTCGTAAGATTTGAGTTTAGGTCATACAATAAGCGCTAATTGAAAGAAAACTCTTTCTGCGAGAACAGAGGGAAACACAGACATAAGTTATAGCTCACTGGGGTTTGGCACGACACGTCAAATAAGCCGAAGTTATTTACTCAATGCATCATGAAGCTAAATATTTTTCTTTCAAGAGATGGGGCCAAGATAGTCTATTATCGCAATTCGCAAGAATATCTCTCTATATACATATATATGAATGCAGAGAAGAAAACTAATTCATCGACTTACCAAAACTAACAAGAAAAACGGTAAAATCGTTAAGTTCTTTTATTGAGATGAATAAGCATGATAAAAGATTAGTACCATATGATATAAATTGAGATACTGCCAACTTCTCCAATTTCACATAAAGGGCATAATTAAAACTTAGTTTTTCCTTTCTAAGTTTAGTAGGGTTGGAAGTAACTTTATAACAATAAATACTTACCTTGACAGTACCCTTCTGAGGTACGTAATAAACTTCCTCACATGTACCACAGTACAGTCGAGATGGCTGAGTAGATATGTATTTCATATACCGCAAGCATTTGCCACATTTGCTGAGGAGACGTCCAGAGTCAGAGAGTGGAGAAAACTGTGCTTCAAATAATGCATCCATATTTTCAATCTACAAGTAGCCACACACGAGGCCCAGTGGATAATTAGCATTAGATAATAGCAATTAAAGAATTTATGGGCTGAAGATGAGAGAAAAAAGATAAAGTGCAGAACATGCTTCAGAACTTTTTTCGCCTCGCTTCTAAGCTAGAATCTAGTGTCAATAGCAGTAATTTATCCAGGATTTTGATTTAGACTGTTAAGTAGTTACTTTAACTTAATTTTTGAAGAACTTTCTTATACCCAGGGGAGCCTTGGCATAAACTGTTAAGGTTGCTTCCAACCTCCTTCGAGCCGTGGAAACAGCCTCTTGCAGAAATGCAGGGTAAGGCTGCATACAATAGACCCTTGTGATTCGGCCCTTCCCCGAAACCCGCACATAGCGGGAACTTAGTGCACTAGGCTCCCCTTTTTTTTCTCTTATACCCAAAGCACTCATTTCTACGCATCTATGTGATATTTACTTCATATCCTGTAACTTTCAGGATAAACAGTAACAGGAACCAGCAGGGAATATCCACAACTGCGAGGTGATATTTGCATCACTAGTTTTTAAAAGAGGTACTTGGGAGCTCATGATTGAGTTTTTTTCTTTCTTGATAAGTATGATTAAGTTGTTTATCAGTGAACATCAGCTTGTTACAAAGTCAGGGGAAGAAAGAACGCATCATTAGCTATTTGCGAACATCAGCTTGTTACGAGTTTGGGAATAAAGAAAGCAGCATCAACCATCGTTTAAGAGAGATCATGTAAAGCCATTCTCCACGGCAGCAGAGGGGATGAGGCTTAATATCTTATACCTGCTTAACAAAATAACTGAACTTCCTTCGAAATTGATCTAGTACATGCTGCACAACCATTGAATGATCTGCTTGACCTTTAGCTACTAAAGTGATCTGATGCTCAATGAAACTTCGTATGTCAGGCAAACAGAGATCAGAATCTATGCATTGGTACCCTCTTATCAAGCTGATGCCCAGAGGAGTTGGAACCAATCTTCGCCCAGCTTGTACCTGCAATTTCAATCGGCCACACTCAGACGCCTAATTTCTAATAGAAGATGGTTTCATGTCAAAGGAACCATAAGACAAAGTAATAGACAGGACTGTCTACAGCAGCCAGAAACGGAAGACAATGCATATAGCAAAACCTGGACATAGTTGCGTTCGCATATGTTGTTAATATGCACAGAGATTGACGCGTCTGTTCCAATACCATGTTTCTCCATCAAAGAGATCAGCTCACTTTCGTTGAGGTAATCTGGAGGTGAAGTATTCCCCTAAAAGTTTCAAAGCAAAAACAACCAAAGTAAAACGAAGCTGAAATGGGAAACCCCTCGCCTTTGCACGTAATCGTCTAATATAGCACATTGTACATTCTGAATTTAAATACTGAACCTACAGGCGCATTCATTATGGACAACAAATACGATTTCAGCAAAAAAAAAACACTTGGACTATTTCTGTTTGCTAATACAACGTGTTCAGTCAATTATTCTATTAGTTAACACTACATGTCTAGTCAATTTCTAGCAGAAGGAAAAATGAAGTGTCCAGTAAAATGGAGTGGAATGGATACTGAGGATTCAGATAAAAACCCAACTACCCTGGGATTGAGGCATATTTGTTGCCTTTATTGTCTTGAACCAAAAGAATCAATAATGGGACAATAAGTACTACTGAAGTACAAAGACTGTCACTTTACACCAGAGTTGAACAACAAATGAGAAGTTCAATTTGACAGATTATGTGATACCTCATCTAGATCAACTTTAGAAATCTCGATTTTCTCTCCTTCAGCAAAGTCAGGAAGATTCTTCTCACTAATAGCCAGCCATGGCATAATAGAAGTGAATCCTTTGACTGTGACAAGCTGCCCAATGCACTGAAATTGCTCTCCGCCACTTTCAAATTCAACCTTTATCCTGAGAAGATATCAGATTGTACATATGACTTAACGTCTCAGCCAGAAATTAGAAATCCTGAAAGCCAACTAGATTAATAGTCCCAGGATTTGAACTGTCAGTAAGAGTCCTCTGCCCTTTGCACTTATTGTGCTAGTAACAAGAAAAAAAACACCTAAAAGCAGGATTTGAATCTGAATCTATAATTATGAATTGAAGACACAAAAGAGCTGCTTGACATGATCTAGGAAGAAAACATGATTAGAGTTACCCAAAATCGTGGATTAGTTTAAAGGATATGTCAAATAAGCCCAATGCAAGAGGAGATACGGACACGTCCATCAAGAAATAAAAATTCAACCTTCTATATTTGCAATCGGGAGAGAGAGTTCCCAGAAAATGCTGGCAGATGTACTGGTACAGTTTCCATGCATCATTCCCCAAACTATCCTCACTAGCTGAACGCATTGGAGTTATTGGAGGATGATCGCCTGCATCAGTTCCTGCCCGTGGTTTATTATAACTTTCAGTTAAAAGCTTTTGCGCATAACCCCCAAATACAGGATTATGCACCAATGATACCAGTGTGCCTTTGAAGTCAAACGAAGAAGGATACGCTGTGCTCTCTGTACGTGGATAGCTGAAGAACGAAAAGAAGAAATAAGCCAAAAAGAAAAAGGATGATCTTGTAAACTGCATTGGAAGTTCATGAAGTACAAGTTTCATAATGTCAAACTCATATATGAGCTTAGTATTACATGCAATGTCACATAAGAATGCATTGAAAGGAAACTGGAAACGTGAATTTCCAATTAAGGAATTGAACAACGGTATAAAAATAAAACAAAGTGTAAATGCACAGTATCTAATTCACCAACAAAGGGTAAATGAGCACTTCTTTGTACCCTTTCTGATTGTTAATTTTTAATTCTCTCTACAAAGATTGCATCCCATTGGTGAGTTCTTTTGAATTTTCTCTTACCAATTAAAAATCATTTTAACATCATCAAAATTTTCTTTTACCAGTCAATCTGAGGTTTTGTTAATAAAAAGAACAGAAGGAAACATGCACAAGCTAGTGCAAAAATACAGCAAAAAGAAGACGAAAACATATGAAGACTTAAGTACCCTGTCTTCATTAGTCCAACAAGGAAAGGAGTATAATATGTGAAGACTGCAAGATTGCAAGGGAGCAAGACAAGAATGAAGACAAATGAACCACATCGATGTTCTGAAATACACCAAAACCCACCATTTTAGGAAAAGCAAGATTAGAGCATAGCCACTTTCATCAGTTCCATAGGTACACTAGTGATACAGCAAAGGTATTATATACTTTTAGGGGTCGTTTGGTATGAGGTATAAGAAGGTATAAGGGTAGTATAAAAATTTAATACCTCCTTAATACCCTATTTGGTTAGCAAAACCAGGTATAAGTTATCCTGGTGTTAATTTAAACACTGGGATAACTTGTACCTTATAGAGAGTGGGATAATTAGCACCGGTATAACTTATACCTTCTTCTTAGAAATTATGCAATTGTCATTCTTAATACAACATACCAAACAATGAATAAACAACAATCCCAGCATAACTTATCCCAATATAACTTATACCGGTATAAATCGTATTCCAACCAAACGACCCCTTAGTGCAGTATTAAACTTTAAACTGACATTAGTGCATTATGGAACTCAATCACTCAGTATTAATACAACATAAGTGAAGCTTAGTGAGCAAGTAATCCCATGTGTGCATATTCTTGTATCCAGAAGAAAAAGACAAGTTCTTGAATTTTCTCTAGCAAGAAACTTGAGGGGAAAACACTAAACGCTAAAGTGCAATAATGTGAGAAGAACACTACAGTCAGATAACAGGGAGGAAAACCTGATAAAACCTTGAGTATACAGACGCTCAGCCAATTGCATAGTCAACTGAGGACCGAAGCCCAGTGCACTTGAAGCTACCTGGAATTTGTCAAAAATCAGAACCAGAAGGTTTAAATCCAAAGTAAGTATAAGAAAAATACATATAAATCATAAAAAGAATCATGTAAAGTCTCAAGGGTTCAGAGTTGTATTGAATTAAGTATGAAGTTTTACAAAGATTACAAAATATGGACCCTACACATGAAAATCCAAAGATGGAAATTCGTTTCTTGAACACATAAAAGGGCATCTAATTACTCAAAAGTCTAGAGCAGAGAAGATGGCAACATCGGCAACATCACGAACAATAACTCCAGGTAGAAACCGTTTAGATTACACATTCCACAATTGCATTAAAAGGAAACGTTTCTACATTCACCTGGGAGTTACAATGTTAATCAAATATAACTTTAAAGGTGCAGATGTAGATTGTAGACCACTTCTAACGCATGGTCGATTAATTAGCACGAAGTGATTGGGATGCTAATTAAGATACAAATTTTGACAGGTCAGCACTCTGTAAAAACATTGAGCATAGGCACACATTTAAAAAGGATTGCTTGCAATCCACACATTAAGCATAGGACAAGATGCGGGAGTCGCGACTGAGATGGCTCGGACATATTAGGAGAAGAAGCATTGATGCCCCTGTCAGGAGGTGTGAGAGGTCGGCCATGGAGAGTTTGAGAAGGGGTCGAGGTAGGCCTAAGAAGTACTGGGGAAAAGTGATTAGGCATGACATGACGCTGCTTCAGCTCACTGAGGACATGACCCTGATAGGAGGGTGTGGAGGTCGAGGATTAAGGTAGAAGGTTAGTAGGTAGTTTATAGTGTTCACCGATAAGCTTTGTAGCATGCATGTCCCTTCATATTCTTAGATTTTTATTACGTTATGTGATTTTGTTCGCCTCAGGTATTGTATTGTATTCCCTGTTGCTATTATTTGATACTATCTCCCTTTTTTTTCTCTTCCATCTTTCTTCCTTCCGTGCTTCCCTCTTCTAATTGCCCTTCCTGAGCCGAGGGTCTATTGGAAACAACCTCTTTACCTGAGCCGAGGGTCTATTGGAAACAACCTCTTTACCTGCATTATGTAGGGGTAAGGTCTGCGTATAGACTACCCTCCCCAGACCCCAAATGTTGGGATCAAACTGAGTTTGTTGCAATCCACACCCTTGCCAAGTTGGCTTCTTTGTGCTAATTATCCAGTATTTTAACAAATATGAAACCCCAAAACCAATAAAAGAATCTCTTAGGCCACAGTAAGCCACCTTGTAGCTAATGATAGTGGGCGAGATAAGATGTTGTTGGTGCCAAAAGTGGAAGGAGCAACAAATAAAAGTTACCACGCATTTCACTTTCAGAAAAGCCAATATTGCTAGCACCACATCTGAAGTTGTGTAACTGTCTAACTGGTGAATTTTTTGAGTACCAAAGAATACTTTGGCAAACTTAGTTTCATATATTTGGTTCAGAAGTCCGGAAAAATCTTGGTTGACTTCTCTCCTGACAACTTTTAAGCATGTAAATGCTTCCTACCTTGTTAATAGCATGTTTTAATGAATAAAATACATCAATGAGGAAATCTATCCAAGGCAATTTGTTTTCTTTGTATGCCAAAAACAAAGCAAGAAATCTAAGTATCTCTCAATAAATTGGAAAAGTATAAAATTGGTAGAAAGCCTAAATTACCAACCTTTAGAAGATTTACTGTGTTTAGACCAGAAGGACGACCTTTAGATTCCAGCTTTTCTGATACACGAACAACTCTCATAGTCCCGTCCTCCATTAGTCTGTTCCGAAACATTGCAGCAACCTATCAATTGAAAAGGTATTAGCAACAGAGGCATGGACTTGATATCTTGGGACAAAACCTCCCAAAAGGTCAAAAAGGAGGAACTTACATCAGCATCAAACAACCTGCCACGTTCCCATTCTAATTTGAGTTCATACCCCTTGTACATTATGTATGGATGCAGCATCCAAAACTTTTCTGGCTTGAACATAGTGATTTGCAGGTAACGATCCACACAGAATCCAAGTGTGGGAGTTTGACATGGCCCGTAGCTGAAATTATAAAGTGATTCATTCAAAAAGGAGATAATTGAAATATAATGCTAAGGAGTAGAAACTAGAAAGGAGCAAAAAAGAAAGTTAACATGTAAAAGCTATTTTGCATGATGGTTGACATTAGTATGAAGGTGAAACTGACAGACTTATGGAGCAGACAAACTGATACAGCATAAGAAAGTTGAAGAATTGCTATATAATAGCAAGTCATAACTCGTAAAGAACAAGGTTGTTTTTAATAGAACTTATCTACCAAGGAAGGGGAGCCTTGGAGTCCTTGGAGTAACGGTGAAGTTGTCTCCGTGTGACCTATAGGTCACGGTTGGAGCCAAGGAATCGATCATCGATGCTCGCATTAGGGTAGGTTGCCTACATTACACCCTATTGGGGTGCGGCCCTTCCCCGGACCCTGCGTAAACTCGGGATACTTCGTGCACCGGGCTACCCTTTTCTGTTTATCTACCAGTATGATTTAAGCACAAAAGTAGACAGGGAGTGCAAACAACCTCAGAGAAAATAAGGGGTTAATTTCATGAATGGTCACTTAACTTTCATTTTATTACACCAAAGTTACTAACTTTTTTTTTTGGTAACGAAAAAGACATTCACCTTTGCCTAGCATCACGCAGGAAGTTACTAAATTATTGTAATAAAAAACCACTTGACTTTGCCTAAGTGTCAAACAAAGTCACTAATTATAAACTACAGAAGGAGGTGCAACCACTAGAGACTTTCTATGATACTTAAGCAAAATTGAGTGACATTTTCGTTACAAAAACGAATTTAGTGATTTCGGTGCAATAAAGTGAAAGTTGAATGACCATCAATGTAATTAACCCAAAAGATAAAGGCAAATAAAGTCAAAAGCCAGATCATCATGCTATCTAAACAATCAACAGATAACCAAAAGAATACAATGTGGGAGCTCTTCTGTGACGCATGGAAGAAAGTTTGCCATTTGAAAGGATATAACATGTTCAAGACCCCACAATCAGCATAGAACAGAAGCTACAGCAGCTATGATGATAGGCAAAGCCTTTATGATTATGATAAGCAATTTCTCCTAATCAGACACTAAAAGTTCAGTTAAAAGATAAAAGTGCAATGTGATAGGCAAACAGTAGGAAGAAGGTGGAGAGAACCAACGAGATAACCCTTGCATCAAGATTTCCATATTTCCCGTTGAAATAGCTAGTCTGGAAACGTGTAAATGCAACTCCAACTTTCAAATCAATCTCTTGACGTGCATCTACTGCCAATGCCTCATCTCTGTTGGGTTCAACAAGGCTGTTCATTGCCTTCAGAATATCTTTTTCAGTAACAGATGAGAATCGAGCGCGGTATATTCTTCTACCATCGCTTGTGTGAAATCCAGTGCACTCTATGACTAAACCAATAAGTATAAAAGCAAGAAGAAAGATTATGATAAAGAAAATTTAAAAATAAAAGAACTAAAGCAACCTAACAAAGATTCAAAAGGTGAATTATTGGAAGTTCTATCAAATGATATTGGTACAGAGTGAAGTTCATCAGTTTTCGTACAAATAGACATATATACTCATATCATAGAATATTTGGCAGTTTTATTTGGCATTCTGAATAAGAATGATTCAAAGTAGAATGTGATTGCCTATTCCGCTTCCTCTCACTGTCTCTAAATACCACTTATTAACTGCTACAATTCAACTCTGTTACAGCAGCACATTACACCTAGTCTCGCTATCTGTACTTTTTTCTCTCACATCTCTCTACTTCTTTCCGCTTCGCAGTCTTTGCCACTAAATATCTACCATATCTGTTAAGCAAACGATGTTTAACTTTCTAAATTCTCATTTCAGCTCATTCCTCTGAGGAATGCACAATGTGCTTGACAAGTTTATCCCTAGCCTAGTCAATCTATGAGCTTCTACATTGTAGTACGTCCTTAGCTGCAGTTAAATAATAGTGTCATGATCAAACATTACCTTCAAAGCATATATTTTCTCCTTCTCGATCACAATCCAACCATAGTACCAGATGTGAACAACCACGAGCTTCCTGGCTTAGATGCCTACAAATATGAGCCTTGTATCCGGAGGGTCAGTCAGCACTTGCTATTTAAACATGAAAAAAAATAAAAATCCAGATCAACAGAACAAGATGCAAGAGAAACTTACATAATAGAGTTAATTTTAGCAAATTGACTTCATATTTGACAGATACTATGTACACTATTTCTCGAACCAGATAAACTTCTGGTTGATAAAGATACGAATCCTACATTATCTTTCCTTTGTGTCAAGAATTTTCAGTGGCTAAATGATTGTCTACTCCTAATGAAAGCGATTTGAGTTTCAGTCACGGGCACATTGATCAACCTCTTCATTCTCCTTAAGTAGTTCAACAATGATTGTGTTAAGGTATCAACTTTCTTCCCAGTTCTATTGCCCCAACTAAGAAGAGCCATGAGTAAGAACAATACATAATCCTCATGAAAGTTGCAAGGTAATTTTTAGTTGAGAAATTAGCACAAGTTTTAAGTACATAGAAAATATGTCAAGGCGTATTTGTGACCCAATTTTGTTACCGGATAATTGGTAAACAAAGATACTTTTGTAGCCACTTCTATTTTTATGATCCCAGCATTTCTGGAAGTGAAAAAGAAAGACAAATTTTCACTCACACGGAGCGATTTATAATACTTGAAACAAAGGTAGTGAGGCTGTATAAAGATATCCAAAAATATGATAAAAGCCATTCAAAAGGAAAAATCACTGTAACATTAATATATAGGAACAAGGATTAGTACCACCTTTGGGTTTGATTCCTTCTTAATTATCGGTGCCTGGAAAAGATCTGAAGGATTTGTATTTGCCCAATCTTGAAAAGCGGCTGGAAAATCTACACTAGATTATCAGAAACAGAACATTCAGATTGAATACTTGAAAACAAAGCAAAGAAATGCTGGCAGATCAGGCAATGGACTCAATATACCACTTGTTTGAAACTATAACACAACACCAAGGACAAAGACTAGCTTTCAAATTATACCACATGAAAATCTTACTGATTTACGGGGAAACTGAAGGAAGGCTCGCAGTATGCAAAGATAACAAAGTACTTCCGCTCCCAGCTAAGGTAAATCCAGATGACAAAAGACTCTCACTTGAAAATCCTAGGATAACGCTCGACATAGTTCCTTTTCTTTGGTAAGTCATGTAGACTTCCTCTTTTGGTGTAATTTCTGAATGCTCAATACAGGTCTTATTGACAAGCTAAATTAACATGTTACCCATGGATTATTATTACATTTTTTGATAACCGTCATGTCCAGGCAAGCTTGCTCACACCTCGACTAATTCCAGGGGATACATGTTACCTCCCACAAGCAACATAACTCTTTCCACCAAGGCTTAGACAGATAGGAAAGATTATTATTACTTTTTCATGACATGTTTACTAAGCAAAAGTAATTTTACATTGTAATCCAAAGGTTAAGTTGAGATTCTATTGATTACATTCATATGATTGACAGAATATAGGTAGCACCTCAAAACCTTCCCTTCTCCAAAGTAACTGGATAAGTCAGCTTGAAAGGATTAAGACATAATGGAGATTGGAGCACACATAAAACACTTCAATATCCTAAGGGAAAAACAGAGAGTTTGTGAATTATTTAGCGGGCACTAACCAGCCTCCAGCTAGACAGTTGACTCCACTGTATTTGGCTTTTTTTATAACCGACTCTCCTGTACTTTGCTTATTGGACAGTTACTTCTGGTTATTCATTAGACTAAATATTATAGGCTTTTTTGGATTTCAAAGTCTACAGCGTAATTAAGAGGGCAAGTGACAAGTTACGTGATATCTACGAGGTTAGGCAATACAAAGCGACAAGGACACGTAGCTAGCACTCTATTCTCCATGGTTCTTTAGCTATATCTGACTCCTAACTGAGGAGCCAAAAGGGTTGGCATCACGAAAACAAATAACTACGCATTTACTTTCCTTGAACGTCAGAAATTTCTAAGAGTATCACTGTTGTGGTTACCTCAAGATTGCCTTCAATTGCTTCAATCTATATTACCATTCATTGAAACAGAAGGCCACTTTGGCAATGCATACTAGTTTTTTACAGTTGACAGTGTGTGTCAATTTTTCAAAAGGTAATGCTTCACAGAGACCGATGAGTAGCAGTTAGTCACAGACGGAGGCAGATTTTAACTTTGATTTTTCACCTTGACTCAAGCAATTAACCGATAAACTATGCCTCAACCCTAAATTATCTATATGAATCCTCTATATCCATTCTGCACTATCTGGGTCCATTTCATCTGTCGTGTAGCTGGTGCATAGGATAGCACATCCTAACGAATCCGATCTTCTAATGATACATCAATTTTACATTCAACCTAGCTCAAAAGAGGGTATTTCCAGAAGAAGGTAGATGCTCTCATTCCAACTAACTTGACCAAATATTCAATTACGGAATTACCAATTTGAGCTTTTCACGCACCAAAAAGCAGGCTCAGACTTTTTTTTTGAGCTCGGACAGGAGTTCAAGGGAAATGAAGTGGGCAAACATCAAATTAGAGAAAAAGAAACCAAGTGACCAAAACATCAACAGAGAACATAAAAGTATGGATGTTGAACTTAACAAACATATATTAACAGCAGCAACTAACCGAACCAAAGAACACATCAAAATTAATGAACCTTATGATCTCGGATAACAGGAAACCTGAAAACATGACCAATCACTGAAGTCACTTTATAATGTGCACGTGATCCAAGAAACATCCCATCAAACTCATGGACTTCTGTACTACCCCTTCGTGTGGACATCTGGGACAAATATATAACAGAATCCTTGAACACTCAAAGTCCATGAATTAATGAAGGAAGACAATTTAGTCTTGGTGTAAAGCTAAAAGATTTTACAGAAGAAAATAGTGAAAAGGAACCAGACTTAATATGGTAAAAAACATACTTCTATTCAAAAATGTTAACAGCCCCTCAAAGGCAATGAGGAAAACCAACGAGTAGAACAAATGATTACCTAAAAGGTACTGCTCAATACATTTCTATAAAGTACAAGAATCTCATCAAGCATATCAACCGAATCAATGCTTTCAGCAGAGAATAACAACATGATAATGGGGGAATCTAATGAACAGAAAGCTCAGTACAGGAGCGCACAGAAAATAAACCCGTGTGCATTAAAATTGTAGTTCGATCACACTAGACAATTGGAATTTGTTTATAATTCGCATTCCTGCTGAAATTTCAGATAGCAAAATTCTAGCAGCAGCTTCTTCTTGAAAAATGCTGTCTTTCACTTCAGAAAAATAACAAGGGCAAAGATCACTTTTAGCCCGCGGCCGAATCTATTTACATCTGGTAGCCACAAAAGTGTATAAAATTTGTATATTTTTTGTACAAAATGTAAGGTAAGGCTGCGTACGATAGACCCTTGTGCTCTGGCCCTTCCCCGGACCCCGCACATAGCCGGAGCTTAGTGCACCGGGCTGCTCTTTTTTGTACATAACGTACAGAAATGTATATATATACAAAAAATATACATTTATCGGCTAATGTTTTGAGAGCAGGTATATCATTTCCCCAAATAACAATCCATCAAATTCTATAGTCTTCCAGTCATTGTTGAATTGAATAAAAATTAGTAAAAAAATAAAAATAAAATAAAAAATGTGAAATTTCTCACTAGCAAAATTTCCTTTCAACTATGACTATCCAACAACTTACAAGCAATAGGAGAAGTGTAAAAAAAAAATCATTTCTTTATGAGCAAAATTTTACAATAATTTTCCAATGAAAACAATAAAGATTGGAACTTTACTTCTAACAAGCTAAAGCTGAAGAAAGAATAATAACAAATTTCACAACAGAAAAAAATAAATAAATAAAAAACAAAGATTTTGAAGACCGAGAAAAGAAAGGGGCAGTACTTGAGCAGCAGATAAAACTGAGGCAATTGATAAAGCAATACTAGGCTTCTCTGCTACCTGTAAAAAAATATAAATTCCCAAAATACTCTGAGTTACAATAATCTTGAATAAATGGAATTAAAATAATAATAAAAATAAAAATAATAATGATTAATTAGGGTACAGATTAAGGAGAAGGGAATTGTGAATTTCTCTTACCATGAGAACTTTTGGAGCCATTTTTTAAAATTTTTGCAGCAAAAATTTCTGATATTTGGAGTTGGAAGTATATGTATTTATGACCTGTGCGCCAAAGGGTCCTTTTTGCTTACATAGAATAGAATGATAGCCGTTGGATCTCAAAGAATATATCTGAGCCGTTGCTTTTCATCTGCAAAGAGGCTAATGTCACAAATCTCATCGGATGCACTGTGTCGCATTCGTAAATTGAGATTAATAACTCGTATTCAGAACTGCGATTTATAATTCTTCGTCATAGTATATGACTAGAAAAATTAAACAATAAATATGACAGACTATTTGTGTAAAATCCCAAATTTATATATGCTTTTTACATAATTTTTAAATTCCCAGCAAAATTACAGACTAGTAAAAATGTTTGGTCAAAATTACGTATTATGAAAAAAACAATTTTAAAAATTGCTGTTGTTTTGTATATTTCTTCTTACTTTTATTTTCTTGTTTTTTTTGATAATTTTTTTTTCTTTTTGGAATGGAGGGAAAGGAAGAGTAATAAAGGTCAAAGTTTCATATATGCATTTTATATATAAGTGATTTTTTTTGAAACTTTCAATTATGTTTGGTTCAGAGCACATTTTCCACTTTTATTATTCCACAAAAATTGAGGAACATACAAATGGGGACAAAGTGCAAGCCATAGTGAAGTTTAACATGTTTTTCCTTTAAAAAAGTTAAAAGGGTTTTTATACAAATAATCAATCAGATTCAATATTTACTTCTTTTAGACGATATACACTAATTATACATATCATACAGAATTATGCATATGTATATATATTCGTTGACTATTTTTATTTTAAGCAATTGGATAGACAGCTATTTAATTCTTCAAACATATAAAAAGACATGTCTTAAAAAGAAATTCTCGTAAAATATGATAAAGGACTTCTCTCGTCAATTATAAGTGAAAGTCATATTCATTCATAAATATATCATATCAGAATGATTCTTTTTTTATTAAAAAGATAAATATTATAGTCAATCGGCTTAACAAAGCGATAAAGAATAAATGGAGGCAAAGTAATAATAATAATAATAATAATAATAATTGAATTTATTTTGCAACAGATTTTTGACCTATGCGTTCATTTTACAAAGAATGGAATAGTAATCGTAGGATCTCAAAGGAGAGATGGTGTACTCTAATAGACAACTAGTGACATAAAGAGAAGATAATTCTCTTTTGGATTTTCACTCGGTGTCTCATACTCTAGGTGTACGATTAAATTTAGAATTGTGCTAGATAATTACACATTGAGAGTAAATATTCCAATACATGTAATTTTATAGTTAGGGCTTGAACCCTATTCACTGATTAAGCATGAACGAAGGTTAAGACTTAAGATGCTCCCTAAAAAGATATGATAATGAATTAGACTATTGTACTCTTATTTATATCTTATAATATAATCTCTCTTCATTGAATGTTTATTCTATTTATGTGTTATCTCTATCTTAAAGAACAATTATTACTAGGAGTAAAAAAGAAAAAAAATAATCAATTTTGTCTTTGTTAAGATTAATTATGTATACGGTTCAGTTAGTTAGGAGTTAGTGGAGTCATTAGTTAGTTAAAACTGACAGTTGTACCAATTAGCTAATTAGTTAGAAGGTTAGTTAGTCTTTAACTTAGCTGTTCATTTTTGTATATAGTGGAGGTTCCACTCACTTTCTTCTAAATTAAATTGATAAATCTTGAATGTTCTCCCATCTCCCTCTCCTCTCTTGTTGTGCTCTCTAATGGCACAAAGGTTACGACTCTGTCTCTCACCATTGAAGCTCACTATCAGAGCTTCGAATTACTGTTCCATTGCTCAATTCTAATATGGTATCAGAGCGCAAAGAGCATCTGGTTTCGTCTCACAGAATCTACAAGGTTCACTTGCGTCAGTGTTGATTCGAGTTAGATCGCACACATGCAAACTTATTGCTCCTTTGATCTCGAGTTGTAATCGTGAGGACAAGTTATAATTTTGTTCTGAATCTATAGTTGTTTGAGAATTGTTGTCAAATTCATTATCATCACCTTTCTATCCCTAAGTCGTTTAGAACTTTGTATTGCACAATATGAATACTGTCGAAGATGATCATTAATCAACATCGGCTATAACTGAATCTCCTAACCAGTCAAGTGTTGATGTCAGTAGCCGTTTGTACATGCATCCGTCTGATAATCTTAGAGCAGTTTTGGTTTATGTTCCATTTGATGGCTTTGGATATCGATCATGGAGAAGAGGTGTGATGCGAGCATTATATGTGAAGAACAAGTTGGAATTTATTAATGGAGAGTGCAAGAGACCAGATCCAGATTCATCAAAATTCCGCTTATATGAAAGATGTGATGATATGGTTACTTCATGGATTCTAAATTCCTTGGCCAAGGAGATTACAAACAGTGTTGAATATGTGGCAGATGCATTCGAATTGTGGAAAGAACTTGAGGATCGGTATGACCAAACGAATGGAACAAAGTTGTATCAAATTTAGAAGAAAAAAAAATCAATGATCTATCTCAAGGAGCACTTGATGTCACCAATTATTACAGAAAAATGAAGAAGTTATGGGAAGAACTCAATACCTTGATTGTCAAATCTCAATATCTGCGATTCTGCTTCTGGGGAATAGGGGCCGCACTTGCGGAACCTAGGTTCCGCTCCTTGGGCAGCATCTGTGATGCTTCAACCGCACCTGCGACTGCCCAACCGCAGGTGCAGCCGCACCAGAACTGGTGCACCAGCAACTCTTTTGAGCTTTAAACTCGACTCGCGCGACATCCGAATGGCATCCGGAGCCCCCGAGGCCCCGTCCAAACATATCAACAAGCTTGAAATCATAAAATAGACTCGCTCGAAGCTTCGTAACACCCGAAACAACATTAAGACTAAGAATCACACCCTAAAACCAATTGAATCAAACTTATCAACTTCAAGTTCTTCAATCTACTTCCAACGTGCCGAAACGTACTTATACTACTCGGAATGATACCATATTTTGTGTGCAAGTCTTAAATGACATTACAAAACTATTCGCGATCTCGGAATTTCGTTTGGACCTCGATATCATAAAAACGCGTTCCAAACCAAATTTATAGAACTTCTAAAACCTTCAAGAATCTAACTTACACTATTTGGCGCCGAAATGCTCCCAGGTCATCTAAAACTCGTTACGAGCATACGCCCAAGTCCAAAATTATCATACGAACCTATTGGAACCGACAAATCCCGATTCCGAGGTCGTTTACTCAAAATGTTGATCGAAGTCAAACTTGGCCTTTTAAGCCAACCTTAAGGAACTAAACGTTCTGATTTCAACACAAACTCTTTCAATTCCATACCAACCATTCCCACAAGTCATAAATTAGTAAAATCAAGTTCGGGAAATCTTTGTTAGGGGTACGAGGTTCTAGAAAGCAAAACAACCGGTCAGGTTGTTACACCTGAATTCAACTTTCGTCTTCCAAAACTAAGGAATATATATCCTTTTAAATTTGTGTGAAAATAATTGTTAGTATGTTAAATGTTTTGCAAATATAACAAATAAAGCATAAGAAAAAATATCCTAAATATAAGACTATATTTACCGCAATATGTTTTTGGGATAATTTCACATTAGAACAACTGGGCTCCCTTTTTTTTAATTTTATAGCCTGCATTTCAATTTACAACCAACTAGCCTAAAAAATAATAGGCTAAGATTCAACATCCAACTCCAATAGGTTCTCAAAATTACTACTTAATTTATTAAGAAAATTGCTCAAGTTTTTAAGTTAATTTTCAAATTAGTAATTGTGAACCAAATATTAGTTCAACAAATCAAATCCATTTGGGTTGTGAAAATTAGATTTTTAACAAGTTTAAATATGTGGATTTAAATTCCGAATTTGATTTTGTGAGAAATTTAGAGTGGGTCTTATTTAGACTTGTTAGAAATAGTATAAGGAGGTTGTATATAAAATGTTAAATCATTTAATGGAGATTTGGACTGGTTTTGAACAAGAATTGCAATTGAAAATCGTGGAAGAAGTTCATGTACAGACGCTTGTATAAAAGTGTAAAAAATTATATAATAGTGTATAAGATGTGTTTATACACTCATATACACTATCATACAAGATTATACAAAAAACTTACTTCGTCTTCTTCCTTGCGTCTTTTCTGAAATTTAACTCAAATCTTGCTCAAATCTACTCCAAATCAATTAACATTTAAGTTTTGAACTCCTTTTGATATTTTCAATCAATTGGAACAACACCAATTCAAACAACTAACAAACTCAAAAAATCATATTTTCGAAAGCAAAGCTTTGAATGGCCTTCAATGGTGGACTTTTACTATTTAATTTTCTTACATTGCAACCAAGTGACACATGGGGTATAACAGAAAATACATGTCCCCTTGAAGCATACGTAGAATATGTAAGAAGAAGAGAGCGAAGTGAGAATACATATTTAACACTAAAGCTTAGACGCAATGGTTGTCACAAATTTTAAATTTGCTAGTGCTTTCAAAATATGTAGAATATGGGTTATGTGGGCAAAACTTAAAAATACGGGCCATTTTTTGTTATGGTGTGAAATCACGTGTATTTTCTTGTAATTTTTTCTATGTTCTTTTGCACGAACAATTATATGTTGTACTTTCAAGATGGCTATCAAGAAAGACAACAAGAGTTTTGGTCAAGGTAGAGTAACGAACAAATTATGAGGAAACGTATACAAGAAAATATTGTCCATAAAGAACTATCGTTAAGATACTATCACAATAAATACTTTTAAACTATAATATATAATTATCTCACTAACATGACAAAATTAATCATTTGTGTAAGTTTTGATGATGTCCTTTTATTTTAAATTCATGTATTATGCTAATGTAATAGTATTTTTCGACATTTAGATAACTATTGTATTATTATACATAAAATTTCTCTCATTAATTAAATTTTATTGTTCCTTCATATAATTAAATATTTAAAGTATCACGTGCCATTATTAACGTGCAACACACGTTCAGAGATACTAATATAGTTATAAGGGCACAAGATAATTACAGTAGAACAAATGTGATCGAACCAAAGACTCAACACAAAAAGAAAGAGAGAAAATAATTCATACTCCATCGTTCCATTTCATGTGAACCTATTTATTTTTTTTGTCCGTTTTAAAAAGAATGACCCATTTTCAAATTTGGAAACAATTTAGTTTATACTTTCAATTCCACCCTTAATGAGAAATTTTATAACCACACAAATACTCTGGACGCTTTTTTAACTTGTTTAGGACCACAAATTCAAAATCTTTCATTTTTTCATAAACTCTGTGCCCAATCAAACAGATTCACATAAATTGAAATAGAGAGAGTAACTTATAGTAAAAGATACTTCAAATCAGCAAGGCAGCCACTCCAACTCCTTTTTACCATGAGCAAGTAGTTCAGGAGCACAATACATCATGTGTCTATAAATTTAATGTAAACTTGAATAAAGAATTTTAAAATTATGTTGATTTTTTTTTCAAAGATGAAGTTATGTTAGGGCATACATTTTATTTGAAGAAAAAATAAAATTTTGTGAGTGGTAGATATTGTTTTATCCAAAAACTACCCTAAACCAACTTTTATTTTTATTTTTCAAAACATGATCATATTTCATAAACAAATAATATTTTTTATTTTTTTTTAGAAAAAATAAATTCAAAATATATGATCAAACAACAGTTTAAAAGTTCGAAAATTTATACTATAATTATTTCATCTAATACCACAATAGCAAATGTTCCTTAACGTGGATCGTAGGATCTTTATTGAACTACTTGATCTGAACCGTCCACGGTTCTTGCAGATTAATCCAAATCCCAAACTGCTGCAGTTTGACACGTTTTGTTCTTATTTTAACCCTAGAGACTCATTTATTATTTTATTTAATATATTCTCAATTGTTGCTGGGTTTGGATCGTTAAAATCCGTGACCCAGGTAAATTAATTTAATGTAATACAATAGTTTAGAATCGATTTATTTTTGCAATTAGTATAATATTTGTGTTTATCTAAGCAAAAACTTTCAGTCTTTGAACCCTAAAACGAACATAAAATTGGGGCCTGCAATTTCTATTTGTTCCTCCTCCTTCGTATTTGTCGAAGCAAAATTTCAACCTTTAAACTCTTAACCAACATAAATTTTGTCAAAATAAATATAAAAATCCAATATTTGAATTTTTTTCTATTTTGTTGTAAATATTTTGTTGATGCTCCGCTATAATATTTTTTGGATTACTACTTTTCTTTTTAAACTGTTATTTCATTTGTTATGACCTTGGATCAACGTTAAGTTGTCTTGGCCTTACCTATGGGAAACATTGGGTTCAATTGAACCCATAACATTTGATGTGGAGTACAAATTTATATGTGAAAAATCACTAAGATCGCAATAAATTATAGATATTGTTAAGATTATAAAGGAAAATTGTGTATTTTATTCTTACTTCCAATAGTTAGTTAACAACACTGTTCATTCCGATAGTTAGTTAACGACTTTTGTTAGTTAGTTAGAGGTCGGTTAGATGGTTAACACTTGATTAGATGTTGCTTACCTGTCATTAGAAAATCTCTTTGATATATGTTGCATTTTATGCTTAATGAGAAACTGATTCTCTTTTCACTCATTTGAGAATCCCTCTAATGCTTAAGTTTCGATCCTTTGGAAGCTTCCAACTGTTTCCGCCCTATAGGCTATGAAGCTTTCTTAGCTCGTGCTTCTTCGAGCTTAACATGGTATCATAGCAGTGCCCTTGTGACGGGACGATCAAGTGAATCATAGATCGCAGTACAGTCATTTCTTCACATTCAAAGTTAGGGTTCACATTTCAACTTCATTCGACCGAGGATCTTTGTGTCCTCATTTTTCCAGTCAATCGACTTTTGTTATTGTTCAATCCTGATTTCGAGCTAAAGTAATCATGGTGATAGGAGAGGCAGAAATAGTGAACACGACAACAACAGAAATTCAGTCGACGATTGATGTAAGTAGCCCACTCTACATTCATCCTTCTGATAGCGCTGGGCTAGTTTTAATTCCAGTTCCTTTTGATAGATTAGGATATCGTTCGTGGAGGAGAAGTGTGTTGAGATCCCTCTCTGTTAAAAAAAAATTAGGCTTTATCACTGGAGAATGTGTGAAACCTAATTTGAATTCTCCGAGTTTTACACAATGGGAGAGGTGTGATAACATGGTAACCTCGTGGATTTTGAATTCACTTGCAAAAGAAATTGCAGATAGTGTGGAGTATGTGAATAGTTCAGCCAAATTATGGAGAGAACTTGAAGATCGTTATGACCAAATAAACGGGGCAAAACTATACCAGATCCAGAAAGAAATTAATGACTTGAGCCAAAGAGTGCTCGATATCACTAGTTATTACACAAAAATGAAGAAGCTGTGGGAAGAATTGACAAATCTGAGTGCTAAGTCAGTATGCAACTGTCAGTGCATTTGTGGGGCAAAAGTGAACATGCACAAGGTTGAGCAGGACAGGAGATTGATACAATTCCTAATGGGCTTAAATGAAGTCTATACTGTAGTTCTAGGGAGTATTCTGATGATGAATCCATTACCTTCGATGGCACAGGCCTTTGCCTTTCTGGTACAAAAGGAAAAGCAAAGGGAATTTCGACCAAGGAGTCAGTTGAACCTTGAGTCTAGTGCAATGAACACCAGTGTTGCAGCTCCAAGATCATTCAGAACCAATTTCTCACTGAACAACAGACCTAGGCCTTATTGTGACTTCTGCAAGAAACAAGGTTACACTAAGGATAAGTGCTTCAAACTTCATGGATATCCACAACAGTTTAATTGACAAGGAGCCCAAACCTATAACTCAAACAACTTTAATCAATATCCCAGGAACAATAGAGGAAGGAACATTACAGCAAATGTTGTAGCTGGTGCACAAACTATGCCATCTGATGCAATGTCAAACCAAGGAGAAGATCAGAAGAATCATGATAGCAACAACAATCAGAATATGAACCTCTCAAAGGAACAGTATGATCAAGTGGTGAGACTCCTACAACACTTTCACATTGATGGAACAAGGGAAAGTTCAAGCACAAATCCAACTAATGCAACAATGAACTTTGCAAGAAATTTTGCAGGTATTGTGATTTGTACTTCTTCTGTAGATTTTGACAAAATGTCATGTAAGTGCTTTCAAGCAAAGGCTGACTTATGGATTCTGGACTCAGGAGCCTCACACCACATGACCTTTAACAAAACACATCTACAAAACATAGTTACTCTACCCTATCCTTTACTTGTAAAACTACCAAATGGCTATAAAGTCAAGGTCACAGAGATAGGAACTGTTACTATTACACCCAAAATAGTCCTATACAAAGTTCTGTTTGTCCCAAGTTTCAAATACAATGTCATTTCTATCAGCTCTTTGACAACACATCTGAAGTGCCTAGCCTTCTTTTCTAACACATGTTGTTTTCTGCAGGCCCCTTCTCTGAAGAGGCCTCTAGAGATTGGTAAGTTCCATGATGGACTATACCTTCTATGCTCATACTGTCCCAACAAAACAAATCCTACATCAGTAAATAAGGATGCAGATCATGGCATCACAACACCTTGTTTTTCTCATTCATGTCAAGCTAGTCATTCTGTAAATACTCAATCTGTTTCTCTACCACTTCATCCCAGTTCTACTGTAAATACTGTCTTTCCATCTCCTATTGTAAATAATTCTCATTGCAATAAAACACACTGGGACTGTAATCCTAAATCTATTTCGAATGATGTGAGCAATGTGAACATGTTATGGCATTACAAACTTGGTCATGTACCTTTTGGAAAGATGAAGATGATATCCAATATACCTGTGGACTTTGCACCAAAACAACCTTTTGTTTGTTCTATATGTCTTATGAATAGACAAGCTAGACTCTCTTTTCCTCCAAAGACCACAAACACCAATGCCATATTCGATCTTCTACACATAGATTTGTGGGGACCCTATCATGTTCCCACTCATGACAACTTCAAATACTTTCTCACCATAGTGGATGACTTTAGCAGATCCATTTGGACTCATCTACTCAGCTGCAAAAGCAATGCACTACACACCCTCAGAAATTTTATAACCATGGTTGAAACACAGTTTACCACCAAAGTAAAGTGTATCAGATCAGACAATGGCTTGGAATTCACTAGCAATGAAGCCACTTAATTTTTTCACTCAAAAGGTATTGAACACCAAAGAACATGCCCTTAAACACCCCAACAAAATGACATAGTAGAGAGAAAACACAAGTACCTATTAGAGATTTCTAGAGCCCTATTGTTTCAAGCCAAGCTTCCATTAAAATACTAGGGAGAGTGTGTGCTTACATCAACCTTCCTAATCAATCGATTGCCTACTGTGCCTTTGAAAAACAAGTGTCATTTTGAGCTATTGTATGGAAAGAAACCAAACTACTCACACCTAAAAAACTTTGGTTGCCTATGTTATCCAACTATCCCCAAACCTCATAGAGACAAATTTGAACCAAGAACTTCTCACATGTTTTTATAGGATATCCCTTGGTGTAAAGGGGTACAAGGTACTGATCTTGACCACCAAGAAAATATGTGTATCCAGAGATGTAATTTTTCATGAATCAATCTTCCCCCTTTTCACTCCCATCTATACCACATTCACCTCATCTCCTGCCTACTTCTGATCACTTTACTAATTGGAGTGATTATCCCATCCACAATCCTTTACCATCACAGCCAAATAACTCTGCTGCACCACCATCTAGCAGCAACATACACACAACATCTCAACCAGATAACTCTGTTGCACCACCACCTAGCAGCAATACTCCACACTCACCCTCTCCATCTGATATCACTTCATCAACCTTAATTCCTATTGTGAGACCAATTCAAAGGGTGTCCGCTAGGATATCCAAGACCCCATCTTACTTGTCTTAATATGTTTACTCTATGCCTAACCTAAAATAGTCTCAGAATGCTGAAACTACTCCTATGAATCCTCCATTTTCCCTCAATGCTCTCTTTACCCAAAGCAACCATATTGCTCCTGAGGTCCTTAATACTGATAGTCAGCAGGTTGTAAAAAGCATTTGCACTGACAGGGAGCCCTTATCTTATAAAGAAGCAACAGTCAATCCTGCTTGGCAGCATGCCATGACTCATGAGTTTAAAGCACTTCATGCAAACAATACTTGGTCTCTAGTCCCCTTACCTGCTGGGAAGCAATCCATAGGCTGTAAATGGGTCTTCAAGATAAAGCATAAAGCAGATGGGAGTGTGGAAAGGTATAAAGCCATATTGGTTGTGAAGGGTTACACACAACAGGTTGGCATAGACTACACAGAAACCTTCTCTCCAGTGGTAAAAATGACCACTGTTAGATCTCTAATTGCTACTGCAACCCAGACTGGGAGCTTTTTCAATTAGATGTCAATAATGCTTTTCTCCGTGGAGATTTGCATGAAGAGGTATATATGAATCTGCCCAAAGGGCTTGCAGTTTCTTCTCCAGAACTGGTCTGCAAATTGAACAAGTCACTTTATGGTCTAAAGCAAGGTAGTAGACAATGATATGCTAAACTCACCGAAGCATTGTATTCAAAGGATTACACTCATTCCATGCATGATTACTCTCTTTTTTTATAAGAGAACATATGATCGTGTGGAATTTGTGGAACTTTATGTAGATGATGTTCTACTAACTGGCAATGATCCCACAGAGATTCAGTTTCTAAAAGCCTTCCTACATGATCAATTCAAGATTAAAGATTTGGGAAAACTACACTACTTATTGGGACTTGAGGTGCTCTACAGAAAAGATGGAATTTTGATCTCACAAAGGAAGTACAATATTGATCTTCTCAAAGAGTATGACTGCCTTCACGCTAGCTGTCTGTCCTCTCTACTTGATCCCACAACAAAGCTAAAAGTCAAGGAAGGAGTGCCCCTGTCTGATCCTACTTTTTATAGGCAATTAGTTGGGAAACTTAATTTTCTCACCAACACTAGACTGGATATTGCTTATGAGGTACAACATCTGAGCCAATTTATGCAGGACCCTAGAGAACCTCATCTTCAGGCAGCATATCATATGCTTAGGTACCTACTCAAGGATCCCACCTTGGGTCTTTTCATGTCTAATAACAATGATTTCTCAGTGAAGGCCTACTGTGACTCTGATTGGGCTGCTTGTCCTAACTCCAGGAAGTCAGTGACATGATACATTGTCCTTTTAGGCAACAACCCTGTTAGTTGGAAGTCTAAGAAGCAAGAAACCATCTCCCTTTCTTCAGCGGAATCAGAATACAGATCCATTAGGAAGGTTGTTGGTGAACTTGTATGGCTGCATCGTGTACTCACAGAGTTGACTGTCCCTCCTTCTCTATCTATCCTTGTCTTTTGTGACAGTCAATCCGCGATGCATATTGCCAGGAATCTAGTGTTTCACGAACGTACTAAACACATTGAAGTTGATTATCATTTCGTCAGAACAAAGCTCACAGAAGGCCTCATCCTCCTGCAACACATTCGAACTGGAGATCAGATCGCTGACATTCTCACCAAATCCCTCACTGGAATCATGCATTCCATTGTTTTGGGCAAGTTGGCAGTGTGTTTCCCACCTCCAACTTGAGGGGGATGTTAAGATTATATAGGAAAATTGTGTATTTTGTTCTTACTTCCAATAGTTAGTTAACGTCACTGTTCATTCCGATAGTTAGTTAGTTAACGACTTCCGTTAGTTAGTTAGATGGTTAGCACTTGATTAGTTATTGCTTAACTGTCATTAGAAAATCTCTTTGTATATATGTTACAGTTTATGCTTAATGAGAAACTGATTCTCTTTTCACTCATTTGAGGATCCCTCTAATGCTTAAGTTTCGATCCTTTGGAAGCTTCCAATTGTTTCCGCCATTATAGGCTATGAAGCTTTCTCAGCTCGTGCTTCTTCGATCTTAACAGATATGAATACATAATTTTAAGAATATAATAAGTTCAATAATAAAAACCTTAACGTTTGAACCCATAGAGTTTAAATCCTTGATCTGCCTCTACCTATAAGTTACAGGTTGGAGCCGTTGAATCGGTCGATGGTGCTTGCATTACGGTGGTTTGCCAACATCATATGAGACACTTCCTCGGACCTTACCTAAAAGTGGGATGCTTCGTGCACCGAGCTATCTTGCATGTCCGTTGTGACATAGACTTACAATTTATGATTAAATGTATTTGTCTATCTATCTGCAGCTAGATGGATGAAGTTCTTCCTCTGTGTGCCTCTCCTCGTGGCTTATTCCTCTGCACTTTGATGGTTTCCTATCAGAAGTGCTGTCAAAGCTTGAAGATTGTGATTTCATTTGTTAAGAACTTTCGGTGGGCATGGCCATCTTCATTGGGTGGTCCACCGAATGGTGATAGTAAGTCTCTTTACCTTAAGATTGATATTATAAGGTTCAATAATATAGGGATGTAGTCTTATAGATCTGTATAAGACTTGAGATCAGAGACCATATAGGGATGTAGTCACACCATATAGGATTTCCTTTGAAGTTCTTTTATGAAAAAATTTCGGTAAGTATAACTTTTCTAGTCGAACCCGCCCAACCCAACTAAGAAGAACTGAACCTGGCAGACACATATTTTTTGTTATGAACCATGCCCATCCCAATGTCTCACAAGTAGCTATTAGGCTGACTGCTGAGAAGAGCTTTTGGGGCGAGAACAAGTAATAGGGCCAGGTAATATGGGATCCAGGTTGAGTATATGATGCAAGGATGGTTCTGTTAAGAGGGGGACTAGTCGGTTATTTTGGGATGAGGCATAATGTTGATAAAGGTGTCTGCTTCTCCTCGTCTCCCATTCTTCGAGTCTAATCTTCTTGTCCACTTCTTCTAACTATCCCTAGTTCCTTTACTTCCTGCAATTTCTATTGTAATTCTGCTACTAAGTTGTTGCATTTTGATATTTGAGTTGTAATCACATTTCAGTCTTATTAATAGGATGGAGAGGTTCAGTTACTGTTACTCTGGATTTGGGTTCATTACATTTTTTCCTTTTGGGAGAGTAACACGTGTTTTACTTATCTATTCTCTTGTGCTCGATTTTGTGTTTTCGTAACCTTCTTTACGACGTAAATAGATTTTTCTCGTGTTTTTCAGGGCCTCTCGTAATGGGCGTTGATATGTTGTGGTGGTCTTTGGGCATCCTTGTAATGACCCGACCGGTCGTTTTGAGATCCAGCGCGTCGTTCAATAGTTGGGAGTCATGAACAACTTCATTTCGGGTATTGTGACTTGTGGGTATTGTCAGAGTTGAAATTTAGGGGGTTCGGGGATAAATTGAAAGGAAAATTCTCATTTCAGAAGCCTTAAGTTGAGGAAATTGAGTAAGACTGGAATTTTGAGTAAACTGTGATGACCAAAAAGGGCATCTTATGTAAATTTAATTATGACCATGTTCCGAGGCCCTGAAAGCCTCCGTCAATCTCACCTCGATGTGCGTGCGCAACCCGGGCGCGTAGCCGGGAAGCCTTTATGTGGAAACTTGATAAAAAGTTGAATTTATGTGGTCAACAGTTTTGGTGAACGGACCCGTATCCGTGATCCGACGGTCCCGGAAGGTCCGTAGGAAAATATGGGACTTGGGCGTATGCCCGGAATCGAATTCCGAATACCCAAGTCCGAGAAATGAATTTTTAAAGAAAATTGTTTTATGAAAATATTAAAGGCTTATGAAAAATGAACCTTGATGTAAAACCTGTGCGGCCGGGCCCGTATTATGATTCTGGAGCCTGGAACAGGTTCAATATGTGTTATTTAAGTTATCTGTGAAATTTGGTAAGAAACGAACTTGATTTGGCGGGTTCCGGATCAAAATGAGAAAATTGGAGTTAATGAAGTTTTGAGGATTTTTAAAGAATTTAAAATTTGGCTTGAAATGTGATTTTATATTCCCGAGGTCCGAATGAAATTCCGAGACCGGGAATAGTTCCGTTATGTCATTTATAACTTGTCTGCAAAATTTGAAGTCATTCCGAGTAGTATAGACCGGTTCGGCGCATTGAAGTGAATTCTAGAATTTCTTAAGTTCTTAAGTTGATTCAATTTGGTTTTGGGATTGAATTTTGAGTAAACGACCTCGGAATCAGGATCCGAAGGTTCCAGCAGGTTCGTATGATGATTTCGGACTTGGGCATATGTCCGGATCGGGATTTGGATAACCCGAGAGCGTTTCGGTGTATATTGTGGAAGTCAGCATTTTTGAAGAAATTTCCTAAGTTTGGCTTGAAGCGCATTTCAATGATATTGATGTCCGTTTGGGATTCCGAGTTTGGGAATAGCTCCGTATGGTGATTCTGGAGTTGGGAGCGCGATCGGAAGTGAATTCGGATGTCCGGAGGTCATTTTGAAGTCATTTGGCTAAAGATAGAAATTTGAAGGTTTTTGAGAAGTTTGACCGAGAGTTTGACTTTTTGATATCGGGGTCGGATTCCATTTACGAAAGTTGGAGCACGTCCGTAATGTCAAATATGAATTGTGTGCAAAATTTGGGGTCAATCGGACGTGATTTGATAGGTTTAGGCATCGGATGTAAAAGTTGAAACTTCAAAGTTCATAAAGTTTGAATTTTAGTGCGATTCGAGATTTCGGCGTTGTTTGATGTGATTTGAGGCATCGAGCGAGTTCGTATCATGGTTTGGGACATGTTGGTATAATTGGTTAAGGTCCCGAGGGCCTCGGGTGCATTTCGGAAGGTTAACGGAATGGATTTCGGACAAAAGAAAGAAGGAAAATTTGCAGAAAATTTCTGCAGATTTTGGACAGCAATTAGTGCGCGAGGTGCCTACTTTGGAAGCTTATATATCGAAATCTATAAGGAATCTGAAAATGTGAGAAACTTGAAAGTTGTAGCCCATACAATCTAGTTTTCATAATGTTAAACCATGCATCATTTGGACATTTGTACCGAAATATATGATCGGTTGAAGGTGGCTGGTCGAGCAGTTTCGATAGAATTTTCAGATGCACAGGGCCGACTTTAGAAGCTCATATCTCGGGATATATAATGAGTTATATGGTGTACAACCTATCAAATTAAAGATCTTCGAGTCTTGTTTCTAAATCCTCAAACAGTTTGTTATTTGGATATTTCTACAAGAAGTTATGGGTGTCTTAACAGAAGGTGTTCAACAAAGGAATTTTAATAGGATGTACAACCTGTGCAGCACAAGTGCAAGGTACAACTCGATGAAGCAGGG